>JAOTQJ010083560.1:0-12434 GCA_025642045.1 Solanum sejunctum
ATAAAGAATTATTTTGATGTTTGCATATAGGTTTGACTCATATATTTTATTAGGATTATTACTCTCACTTATATTTCGTACTTTTCACTACATATTCGGTACGTTTTTCGAACTAACCCCCTTTCTTCGGAGAGGGAAGGGGGGAGGGGATGCGTTCATGCTCGCAGGTACCGACGTACAAGTTAGAGAGTCTCCTTCTTAGGATCTTCATCTATTGTCGAGGTGTTCCCTTGCCTCAGAAGCAGGCTTTTGGTATATACATGTACCCTTATTTTCAGTATTTTACATCTATGTATGTTCGAGGGTATGACGGGTCCATGTCCCATCCTATGATTCAGTTCATATGTGTAGAGGTTTATGGATACATGTGGGTGTGGGATATTGTGTTTGGTATGACATTGTATGTATAATACATTTGTTGGGCAGTTCTACCGCAGCGGTGACCTTGTCGGACCGCATATATATGTATATGATGTTTGTTGTTTGCTGGGGTCGTTGTTTGCAGGGGTGGTTAGTTAGTACAACAGAGGAAATTCTACCAAAATTTTGATAAATTTCTTAGCTATTATAAATGGAAATCCAGTTTAGTGTTTGTCTGGGTGCCCAATCGGCACTAATCACGATCCCTGGGTTGGGTCATGACAGGGTCCATCAGAATCAAATTTAAATTATAAAAAAGTGAATCAGAAAGAAAACTAAGCTATGTGATTATGAAAATCTAGAGACTGTAGCTTGTAAAAGTGTGGTGTTCCTCTGGAAAAAGATGTAGAGTTGTATTTATAGGCGAAAATTAGGGCTTCTTGAGTGAAAATTCAAATTTTCATACTTTGAAATTTGTCCAAGACATCTCAAAATTGGAAGTTGGGGAAGCTTTTGGATTAACTTTGACCTTCCCATGATTGAAATTGACATAACACAAAAATGGAGAGGAAAGTCCTGTCCATGATTGGTGAAGCTTTGTTACTTTTTTGAAAATGAAAGAAGAAGAAAAAAGGTGCAATTGTTTCTCTTTTTGAGATAATAAGTGAACCTAACCAGTTTAGAACTTATAGGAAGCATTTAAGTTATTTTAGATAGTGAAACTACAGGTAAAATTGAAAAATATAAGGTATTTTAATGTGAAGAGACTGATGGGTTGAAGTTTTGGGCTATTGCATTTCAGACCTCAAATTGGATCTTTTTGGACAATTTTGGCATCCCAATTGGCTAAAAGATTTGAACGTTTCCTTCTAAAAATTAATTCTTTTGAGCTTCTAATTTAATAATAGTATAATATGTAAAAAAATAAAATGCTAATATTGCAACTTTTGTTGACGATTTAGCTAAAATATTTAACTTCTTTTACAAGTAAGAAGCATGAAGTTAGAAAATTTAAAAGGTAACATCATTACCATTTAGCTTTAAGACTAACAATAATATACTTATAAATATAATACCAACAATGATAGTAGCAAATTATAAATATAATACAGATTAATAAAAAATAATAATTTTAACTTAGAAGCTCAAGCAAATGTAATTTGAAGAAAGGAAGGCCAAAATTGGGTGTCAACAACTGTCACTTTTTGACCGAAGATGATGAACTAGTTTTTGGACAAAGAAGTTGACGTAATTTGTCCTGACCATCAACATTATAATGAAGTTTATGCAGATTTGGGCTTAATAAAAAAATTGTGATTAAATTTGGTTCTTTAGTTGCTTACATATCTTGGAATGCACAAGAATCACCTCAAAAGTACTTCAAGAGTTATGATGAGATAAGATGGAATGAGTTGAAAATACCATCCCTTAGAAAATTGCACTAGTGTTGGTGAATGATGAAAATGAGGAGAGAGATGACTAAGGAAAGGATTAGCCTTGAACAAATGCAAAATAGGTTTGAAAATGAGGTGAAGTGAAATGGAATTTCAAGAGGATAAAAGTGAATACACAATGAGAAATGAAATAAAGTTAAAATTTGGACATAACAAAGAATGAAATATTGGAAAGAATAAAGCAAAGCACAACTAAGAAAACAGTCCTAGGATCAACTAATTAATGAGATTGGATTTCAGGGTTTGAAGGAAAAATTTCTATGTATCCAAAACTATGGGTTATGGAATGAGTTGTGTTCGAGAGTGGATCCATGGAGGCCACACATGAACTATGTATCCGCCGAAACCATTTTTATTCGGCATTTAATTTCATATCTAGGCAGAATCATTTCTTTTCAACTTTTAATTTCTTTTCTTTTTCTAGCCAGAACCATTTCCCTTTGCCTTTTAATTTTTTTTCTTTTTCTAGCACGAACCATTTTTTGTCATCTTTTTGTTTCTTTTCTTTTTTTAGCCTATACCATTTCCCTTCGACTTTTTATTTCTATTCTTTTTCTAGCCGGAACCATTTTTCTTCGGGCTTTAATCACAAATGTAACCTTAAGCATATAAATATCATCACATCACTAGTATCACGTTCACAATCATGAATGCATGCAAGATGTCCACATAGTTCTTTTATTCATAATTCATCAATCATTTCATTGTCTTTTAGTATTTCAATCATCACTAACATTTCAACTTCATATTATAAAGGTTGATTTTTTTTAAAATAGAGTCTTAATTACACATGTCATTTCTTCATTGTTTATAGCATACACATGCATGTACATGGATTAATTTTTAAAACATATATTATGGGTAAGCCCAATTTCGTTTTTATGGTATGATTTTGAAAAAGGTTAGTTATAATAATATTGTGATCACATATATGTCTTTGATTTTTTCTCTTTAAGCATTTTGGGTGCTTGCACATTTCTGTATATGAATGGGCTATTCCTATGCATGAGTATTATGACTATGAAATTATGATTTTGTCATTTGAGCATAAGTATGAATTATTATGAATGGTATTTGGATTTAAGACCAATTGTGCATTGAAATGATTTGGACAATAACTATTTCCTCTTTGAAAGTATGTACATGCATATTATAAGTATTCTTGTGGGATAACGACTTAGCTTGTTATGTTGGGGATCTTGGGGTATTTCGGGCTACTTGCATAGCATGTTTCTAATGAGTGTAGAAACCATAAAGTTGTAATATGATGTTTGAGGATGGCCAGTCTATTTAGTCAACTACGATGGTTTAGTCACTTCTCTAAGATGGATCATTGGTTTGAGTTTTGTCCCCAACTGACGATGAGGGTAGGTGATATCCCTAAGTGTCCTTTTCTGACTAGGAGTGAGCATTTTGAATATTAGTAGATTTGGTTGGTTGGCTTATGCATCTCTTATGTTTATGGGTTTCACTAATAGGGTCTTAGAACCCTACCTTGATATATTTGTGATGGTTTGTAGTGGTGAGGTATTGATTTGTTTAGAGCTTGTGAATTATTTAGGGGTAGTGTGTCAAGTCTTGAAGGATGAGAGGTTGTTTGCTAAATCTGATAGGTGGGCATTGTGGGTAGTATGAAGGTGGTTAGAGGCCCGTAAGGAATATGGTATGAGTGTTCATTGGGGTTTTTCGTAAGTTTAGTGTTGTGGTTGGTGCTCTGGGTAGCCTAGTGTGTGTGGATAATGGTTTTAAATAGATGCCTAGTAGAGTTCATTGGTTGGCTAGATAAGTAGTTAGGTTGAAGGAAATTGAGCATGGTAGTATAGTGTTCTTGATGTTTCCAAGCCTTCATGGGTTAATAGGTCTAGATTTGGCAAGGCCTTGATTCCTCCTTATTAGAGTTGGAAGCTTTAGCTGAGAAGATCATAGAGTGAAGGTTGTATCCCAATGGGGAGATGGTGGTTATGGTACCAAGTGGGTTAGGTGTATTTAAGGTTGATAATTTAGTTGAGGATTATGAGTCCTTATAGAATGTAGAGAGAGATCAGTAAGGTTGCTTAAGTTTGGGAATTGCCTATGCTAGGGGTATGGTTTATCCTATTTGTCATGCTTTTAGGTTGAGGGGATATGTTGGTGACCCTGGTGCTATAGCACTCTATGAGATTGTGGGTGATATGGAGGATAAGTTGGCTTAGAACGAGGTTTCTGTGGAGGCGTTGGATGGATGAGTGGAGAAATTGATTGATACTAATGTAGCGTTCGTCAAGGCCCTTTGGAAGAGTTGTCTATTCCTGTGTGTTTCTCGGAGAGATAGAACGAACATGGAGAAGCGATATCCATATCACTTTCACTCTATTCAAGCTTATGATAACATGCTAAGTCCTTTCTATGATTCCAAGTCCAATGTTTCAGCCCTTATGTCATTTATGTTCATTCATGTTTAAGTTGGCAAGTTTATGATGATTTTACACTTATGTTGAGATCTTGAAAATGGTGTTTTTAATGTAATATTGCATTCTTGTTGGGGCTAATTTTTTGATGATCACTCTTAACCCGAATTTTATAGCAACCGTATGGAAATCTGAAAATCATAAAAAATGCTATTTAGGAGGGTCAACTTTGAAGGGGCATATCTCTTAGTACACAAACAACTATGTGGTCCACTACCTACTAAATTAATGCCCTTTTAATTAGCTTTCCAAGCACTTGGTTTCACCTAATTCCATGTTCAGATGAAGGATTTATGCCCATTTTTGTAGAACTCATTCGTGCAGAAAATTCAAATTTCATTGGGGTTTTCGCGTCGCCTCCATATTGCTCCCCTATTCTTTTTGTGCCTATTTTAATTTTTTTGATCCAAGACATATAAGTATTGGGCCTAAGGGTTCCTACACTTAACCTTATTTCACCCTCATATCATCCTTAACATTCCCCAAAACTCATTCAAACACTTAGACTCATATTTCATCCTAAATTCAAGTCCCAAACACAAGACCAATCTTAAAGATTTCATCAAGGATCTCATTCAAACTTCAAATCCATTTCGAATATTCTTCAAGGGTTCTCCAAAGTCAAGGTATTGGTATTGAACCATTGGGTCCTTTCACCCATGGTGCCTAAGCCTCTTTTTTGCTAAGGTTGGATGTTTAAAGTTGATTTTACATGTGGTCTTATATATTGAGAAATTTACTGCATAGTTATTTTAGTTCATGAATGTATGGTTGTTTTAGCATGTTTTGAGCTCGAATTCTTGGATCTAATGTTGGATTTGATGAGGGATTTTCATGTAAATGTCTTGGGGCTGTTTCAAGGTGTTGATTAATTGTTTTATTACAGATTTTTGTTGCATGATTGCAACTCTAAATTGCATGGTGTTTTACCCTCATTACACCCCACCAGTATTTGATAAAATATTCAGCTAGGGTTTTTTGTGGAAATGAAGGTCCAAAGCATAATATAAGATATGATTGACTATACTGTGATGAAATAAGTTTATATATATGATGAATTCTATATAAAGTGTTGTATTAGACCGTATGATGAGTCATATATAAAGTGTAGAAGTCGACCATGCCCAATCCGGGGGATCTAAGAACCCAGATAACCTTGATGGGGGTTAGTACTCATGAACCTAGATGAGGGTTAGTACGCATCCACCTTGGTGATAAGGCAGCATTATCACCAACCGATATGGGTTTAGTACTCATCATCCTAGATGAGGATTAGTACACATCCACCTTGGTGATGGGGAAGCATTATCACCAACCTAGATGAGGGTTAGTACTCATCCACCTAGTTATGGGGCGACATCATCACTAACCTAGATGGAGCTTAGTAGTCATCAATGTAAATGAGGGTTTGTACTCATCCACCTTGATGAGAGGGTGGCATTATCACCAACCTAGATGCGGGTTAGTACTCATTCACCTAAGTGATGGGGCAGCATTATCACTAACCTGCCAAAGAGTTGTACATTTGGAAATCTAGCTTGGTCTCTTCTACACATATGATATCCTATATGAGCATGAGTTACTTAAGCATGTTTTATGTATGCATTTAACATACATACCATTTTGCTATACTATGCCTATTTCTATTGTATGCATTTTGATTATGAAGCCTATCTATTATTGCATTGTATCCCACATACTTAGTACATTCAAATGTACTAATGTATACTCTATGCCTATATGATGATACCATGTACGAACCGAAGCTCCAATTAATTCTTCATGTGGCTAGACAGATTGTTCAAGTTAGCGTTTGGTGAGTCCTCCATTCCGGGGACAATGCCTATTATCTTATACTATGTTCTAAGACTATCTTTCTTTTATGTATGTATTAACTATGAGGTTGAGCCCTGTTGCTTGTCTTGGTCCCCACTCTTATCTATGTAGTAGTGGTGTTGTTATACATGTTATGTATTATGCTTGAATTTTGACTCACTTACGATATTCAAGCTATTTAGGTATAGATCTCTCTCCCTTAGTCCAAAATTCCCCTTATTTATGTTTTTAATGTTGTTTTACATTGCTTCCACGACCAAGGATGTGTAATGATATGCTATGAGGCTTGTTTGGGGTTCAGTCAGGTTCCCCATTGGCAGGTCATGTCTACGCCCCAAGCTTAGACTATGACATTAATCAACGAGATGTGTTGGACTCCGAGGATCTAATAACCTGGTGCTCTAATATCATCTTTTTCATGACCTAAGCCTATGGCCTAGACATGACCAGTGAATGGGGAACTCAAAGGAACCTCAAAAAAACCTCATAACATATCATTACATATGCTTGGTCATGGAAACAATTAAAAATGACACTAAGAGATAATCTTAAACATGGAAATTCGGACAAAGAGTAAACTTCCATATCATAATATCTAGAAACAAGAGAGTTAAGGATCATAGCATAGATATCTATAACATATCCAATAACACATATACTACTTAGATAAGAGTGGGGACCAATACAAGAAACCAACCCTACCATTATAGTCAATACATAAATAAAAGAAAGAAGTCTTAGTACATAGAAAGGGATCATAAGCAACATCCCCGGAATGGAGGACTCAACAACAAGTTTGAGAGACAATAGTACCAACCATGTGGAGGAGGAAGATAATCAAGTGGTGCTCCTGTTCCAACATGGTAACATCAGGTCGGCATAGAGTATGCATTAGTATGTTTGAATATATTAAGTATGTAGGATGCAATACAACAAGTTATGGTAGCATGATCAAAATGAATAAGCATAGGTAATGAGTACATATACCAATACGACATGCATGAAAGAAGCTCGTGGTAAATCATGCTTATACGAATCATAAAATGTGTAAGGAATGACCATGCTTAGTGCAATTCCAAGGCCTACTACCTACTTGGAGAGGGTCATGAGGTAAAAATCCCTTCATGAGGTTGATGAAGTACAAACCCCCAAAGTTCATGGAGAACAAACCCCCAACAAGGTTGATGGGTACAAGAGCCCAACAAGTCTACTTAGGCCTACACCCCCCTAAGCTAGATTATCTAGGTACAAACCCCTCGATAAGGTTACCCTAGATTACAACCCTCTGAGCTAGGCATGGTCATCCCAAACACTATAGAGATAATATCATATATATCTATTCCTTTCCTTATCATATACATACATTCCTTTTCGTCATCATTTTATCATAATTCCATCATCATTTTATCATTACATAGTCATTCAACTCATAAGACATGCATTGAACCTTCAATTCCTCAAGAAACCATAACCAGACATTTTATCAAACACTTAGAAGGTGTGTAGTGCTAGTGTAAAACCATGCAATTCAAGAGTATTATCATGCAAGAAAATCCAATATAAAACCATCAGTAGATACTGGGTAACACCCTAAACCAATATACATCAAAACCCTTCATCAAATCTCACACTGAATCCTGGATTCATAGCTCAAAACATGCTAAAACAATTACAATTTCATAAACTCCAACATAGTGTGCAGTGAATTTCATAATAAAACATATGAGCAAATCAACTTTAAATCATG
This sequence comes from Solanum sejunctum, assembly GCA_025642045.1. NCBI lineage: Eukaryota > Viridiplantae > Streptophyta > Magnoliopsida > Solanales > Solanaceae > Solanum > Solanum sejunctum. Next base: position 7,845 of record JAOTQJ010083560.1, read on the forward strand.
CAATTTTAGATAAAAGGAAGCTTGGGAATCATGGGTGATAGTAACCCATGAAAGAAACCCACATACCTTAGATTTTGAGATGAACTTGGTGAAGATTGGAGATGGAGACTTGAATCTTGGTTGAATTCCTTAAGATCTAAAGAAGGTTTTAGCACTTGAATTTTGAGAAAAATATAAGTGTAAGTATTTTAGTAAGTATTGGGGAATGTATTGTATGATATGAAGGAAAAATATGGCTATGTATGAGTATTTGTATGAATGGGAACACTTAGGGCCAAGACTTAAAAGTCTTGGACTGAAGTCAAAAACTGGACACAAATTTACACTAAGGTATATTGAACCCGTAATGCAGATTCCTCACTGATCCGACACTGTTAAATTTTAAATTGTGAATCCTTTGCTCTAAAATTGGGGTTAGACTTTTTTTTCACTCAAGTTTTCCGCTAAACAAGAATATGAAGTCAAATTTTTGATATAATGTATGAATTTTGAGATCTATTTAAATTACGATTCTGTGCACTTTCGAGGCACATTTTTGGGCACTTTTTGGGGTCATTTCAGTTACCATCAAGAATAGGTGTACTCTTACAAGAATCGATGATTCGTTTGACCAATTACAAAGTGCTATTCACTTCTCTAAGGTTGATCTTTGATTCGGATATCACCATGGGAAGGTGAGGGAGTGTAACATTTCCAAGATGGCCTTCTGGACTAGATATGGGCATTATGAATTTGTGTTTATGTCTTTTGGGTTGACCAGTGCACCAACTATCTTCATGGATCTATTGAATAGGGTCTTAAAACCCTTCCTTGACTTATTTGTTGGTTTTTTATTGATGATATTTTGATCTATTATTATAGTGAGGAGGAGCATAAGGGTCATTTGAGGGTGGTATTACAATGTTTGAGGGAAGAGAAGTTGTATACTAAGTATGAAAAATTTGAATTTTGGTTAAAAGAGGTTGCTTCCTAGGTCATGTTGTGTCAGGGGATGGTATTAATGTGAATCCTAAAAAGATGGATGTGATTAGAAATTGGCCTAGACCATTCACCCCATTGAATATTACGAACTTCTAGGGCTTAGTGGATTACAATCAAAGATTTGTGAATAGGTTCTCTTCTATTGCTTCTACCATGACAAGTTGACTCAAAAGAAGGCTGAGTTTGTGTGGACCAATGAGTGTGAAAGGAGCTTCTAAACCTTGAAAGATAAGCTTGTGTTCGCTCTTATATTATCACTACTGAATAAGCTAGAGGGGTTTGTTGTGTATTCTAATGCTTCAAGAGGTGGTTTAGATTGTGTTCTAATGAAAAATGGTAAGTTGATAGCCTATGATTCTAGGAAACTAAAAGAGAATGAAAAGAATTATCCTACTCATGATCTTAAACTAGCCGTCATAGTATTTGCATTAAAGATTTGGCGTTATTCTTTATATGGAGTGCATGTTGATATGTTTACCAATCATAAGAGTCTCCAATATGTGTTCAATCAAAAAGATCTCAACTCGAGGCAAAGAAGATGGTTAAAACTTCTTAAGGATTATAATATGAGTGTGCATTATTATCCTAGTAAGGCTAATGTTGTGGTCGATAGTTTGAGTAGGGTGTGTATGGGTAGTCTAGCTCATGTTGATGGTAGTGGAAAAAAATTGGCTAGGGAGGTCCATCAATTGGCTAGAATGGGGATTAGATTGGAAGAGGTTAGTAATAGTATTTTTATTGTTGTGATGGTTCAAAGTCCTACTTGATTTATGAGGTGAAAGCAAAGCAAGACCTTGATCTGTCCATGTTAGAATTAAAGGCTTTAGTTAGTGATGGAAGGGTGGAGGTTTTCTCCCAAGGGGGATATGGTGCCTTTAGTTACCAAGGTAGGTTGTGTGTGCCTTGTGTTGATGGCTTGATACAAAAGATTCTTGGTGGGGCTCATAACTCTTCCTATTCTATTCACCCAAGTTCTACCAAAATGTATAGGGACTTGAGATATGTGTATTGGTGGAGAGGCATGAAGGGGACATTGCCAAATTTATTTATGGTTGTAATAGTTTTCAATAAGTCAATGCGAAACACCAAAGACCTGGTGGCTTAGCACAAGACATAGAGATTTCCACTTGAAAGTAGGAGGAGATTAATATAGATTTTGTAGTTGGGTTGCCCAATAGTAGGAAGGGTTTTGATTCCATTTGGGTTATAGTTGATAGGATGACAAAATCAGCTCATTTTCTACCGGTTAAGACTACATATAGGGCTGAAGATTATGCTAGGCTGTACATTCATGATTTGGTGAGGTTGCATGGGGTTCCTTTGTCCATCATATCAGATCATGGTGCTCTATTTACTTCACACTTTTGGAGGTCCTTCCAAAGGGGTCTTGGTACAAGAGTTAAACTTACTATGACCTTTCACCCTTAAAAGGATGGCCAAGTCAAAAGAACTATCCAAACACTTGAGGATATGCTTAGGGCTTATGTATTAGAGCTTAAGGGTAGTTGGGATGATAATCTTCCATTGAATGAGTTTGCCTATAACAATAGCTATCATTCTATAATCAGTATGGCTCATTTTGTTGTACTCTATAGTAGGCAATGTAGATCACCGGTAGGGTGGTTTGAGGTTAGTGAGGTGGCTTTATTATGACCAGATCTGGTTATGGAGGTTCTTTTGAAGGTTAGTATGTTTAGAGAATGGTTGAAGATGGCCAAAAGTCATCAAACATCCTATGCCAATATGAGGAGAAAGGATCTTAAATAATTTCAGAGGTTTTCCCTAACTTTGTCTGAATACAAAGTTGATGATTGGGTTTGTTTGAAGATGTCACCTATGAAGGGTGTGGTTCATTTTTGTAAGAAGGGCAAGTTAAGTCAAAGAGATATGTGGGTCCTTATAGAGTAATGAGGATAATTGGCAAGGTAGCTTATGAGTTGGAATTGCCTAGTGAGATAGATTTGGTTCATATGGTGTTTCATGTATCCATGTTGAGGAAATGTGTGGGAGACCTTAATGCTACTATGACTCTTGATGTTGTTGATGTTTTTGAAGACAATTGGACCTATAAAGAAGTTCTAGTTCAGAGTTTGGTTAGACAAGTGAAGATGTTGATGAACAAAGATGTTGCTTCAGCTAAGGTCCTTTAGAGGAATCAACAAGTTGAAAGTGCTACTTGGGAGGCCTAAGCGGACATGGAAAAGTGACATACTTACATTTTTCACTCCACTAAAGCTCATGTTATTGTATACATTCATGTTTAAATTGACAAGTTCATAATGATTTTACACTTATGTTGAGATTTTTGAAGTGATGCTTAAGTGTATTGTTGCATCCTTATATGCGTCTCTCATATATATTTCTTTGACATTCGGGGATGAATGTTTCCAAGGGTAGCTATTGAAATGACCCAAAAAAGAGCTCGAAAATGTGCCTCGAAAGTGCCCAAAATCATAATTTGCATATATCTCAAAATCCATGCACGATATCGAAGATCCGACTTCATTTTCGTGATCAAGGGGTCAAATTGAGGGGGAAATGGGTCAAACACTCTTTTGAGAGAAAATGATTAGCAATTTCGATTTTCAAAAATGCAATTTCTAGTTAGCGTGATGCAGCTAGGGCGCGCAGATGGGTAAATATTGATCTGGTGATAGCTCCGCATTATGGACCTATGTATTTTTATGCCCAAGTATTTTTGTTAGGTCCAAGGCTTTCTGTTCTTGGGCCTAAATATTCCTATGTATGAATATACCTATACTTAGCCTTATTTTTCCTTCATATTATAGAAGATATTCCTCAATACTCATTCAAACATTTAGCCAAATATTTCACTCCTAATTTCAAGTCCTAAAGCTCATGTGGATCTTGATGTTCTCATTCAAGCTTCAAGTCTTCTTTTCCAAACTTCTTCAAGGATTCTCCAAAACTAAGATATGTGGGTTTCTTTCATGGTTCCTTTCATCTATGATACTCATGCTTCCTTTTATGTAAAATTGCATGATTTAACAGTCATTTACTCATGGGTCTTATTATGAATTTCACTGCACACTATGTGGGGGTTTATGAAATTGTGATTGTTTTAGTATGTTTTAAGCTATGAATCTAAGATCTATTGTGAGATTTCATAAAGGGTTTTGATGTATATTTGTCCTTGACATTATCAATTTGAATACATTAAAAGGAGAGAATTTCAACTAAACTTATATCCATCGTCTTGAAACATGTGACAACCTACATAATGTGAGGTCTATCATAAGATAACTGCGAATGGTTACCTTTCATTCCAGAAGTGTGGATGCTTCCAATGTTGAGAGACTTCTACTACAATCAAAACATAATCTGCAAGCACCTATGATGGCCACTTTTCAAGGTTTTCCACATCATATTAAATCATATTCAAAGTTAATAATTAACGTCACAGTGATTTGACCATTATCATATAAGCTTGTATATATTACCTGTTGCTTTCTGCGCCAATATTCAAATTTAACCATCTTAATCGAAGGAAATTGTCAGGAACAAACTTCATAGACAATTGCCTAAGCCATACATGGGCCATGAAGATTATCATAAAAATAGCACAGGAGCTTGATCCAACTTTTCATA
>JAOTQJ010083582.1:0-12433 GCA_025642045.1 Solanum sejunctum
TATCCTTAAGGACCAAACTTAGAAGAAATGTTGCATTTGATCCCAAACTTTATTAAATCGAACCAATTAAGGACTTTCGGGGTTTAAGTTAAGTTACGGGTCCTAACATTATACTCCTAAAAAGAAATCATAAATACATAGCTTATTATAATCCTGAAGAAGCCACAAATATATAGCCTTTTGTACTCCTAAAGAAATGACAAATACATAGCAATTATATATATGTGTGCGTGCGCGCGCAATGAGGATATGTTCTTCAAATATACCAAACATAATTCTAACGACTTCTCCTTCGCATAATATAGTGAAGATTAATAACATATATGGTGTGTATTGAATTAATATTTGTGCTAATTAATTAAATTTAAAAATCATAGATCAATCAAAAATCTAGTAATAAAAATATTGACTCTACTTTAGCTAAACTCTAAATGTAATTTACAAAGTATTTTGCAGCCTCTTAGCACACACTTCTCTCTCGTTCAGTCCTACAAAATAAGATAATATTCATTCAATCAAATATAATTTCATAATCATAATCATAATCATAATCATAATAATAATCATAATAATAATAATAATAATAATAATAATAATGATGATGATGATGATGAAGATATATATATATATATATTCGTATTTTAATTAATAAAGTTGAGAAGTTATAAGCCCCACCTTTATGATATCATGTGTATAATGTGAAAATATATATGGTATTGCTTTCAAAATTTTGAAAGAAGTACACATGGAGAGATTTTATTTAATAGAATGAAATTCTAAAAATGATAAGAATAAAGTTGGAAAAAATGAAAATTATAAAATGCATTTTGAAAGTAATCACTTTGTCTGGTTATATTTTTTTTTACGTGAGTTAAATTTAGATAAATGTGAATTTTATAATTCTTTGCACTATATTTTTTAAATTTTAAATTTAAATTCTATTTTATTTGTTTACACTTCTATCGTTTTTTAAATATTTTACAATTTACAAATCTATGTAAAAAGAAATTGTATTTATTTTAGAAATAGGACACACAGTGAAACATATTTGTGCTAATTAATTAAATTTAAAAATCATAGATCAATCAAAAATCTAGTAATAAAAATATTGACTCTACTTTAGCTAAACTCTAAATGTAATTTACAAAGTATTTTGCAGCCTCTTAGCACACACTTCTCTCTCGTTCAGTCCTACAAAATAAGATAATATTCATTCAATCAAATATAATTTCATAATCATAATCATAATCATAATCATAATAATAATCATAATAATAATAATAATAATAATAATAATAATGATGATGATGATGATGAAGATATATATATATATATATTCGTATTTTAATTAATAAAGTTGAGAAGTTATAAGCCCCACCTTTATGATATCATGTGTATAATGTGAAAATATATATGGTATTGCTTTCAAAATTTTGAAAGAAGTACACATGGAGAGATTTTATTTAATAGAATGAAATTCTAAAAATGATAAGAATAAAGTTGGAAAAAATGAAAATTATAAAATGCATTTTGAAAGTAATCACTTTGTCTGGTTATATTTTTTTTTACGTGAGTTAAATTTAGATAAATGTGAATTTTATAATTCTTTGCACTATATTTTTTAAATTTTAAATTTAAATTCTATTTTATTTGTTTACACTTCTATCGTTTTTTAAATATTTTACAATTTACAAATCTATGTAAAAAGAAATTGTATTTATTTTAGAAATAGGACACACAGTGAAACATGGGTGAGACAAAGTATTTTTCACCTTCTTTTTTGTTTTAATTTTGTGGGAGTTTATTAGTTCTTTATATTCTAAATATTTTTTAAAAAAACAACTATTGCTATACTGGAATAGTTATAAAAAATTAACTAAAAATATTTGAATAAAATATCTGATAACATCCACAAATAAATATATTTTATATTGTTTTAGAATAAAATATATACATAGAATTTATTTATTATTTTATCATAAATTTATTGATATTTTAAGTGACTGCTATCTTATTTAAAAAAATGCAATAAGTAATTGCATTTTTCTTACTTTTGCTTTGCACATATTTTTTTAATTTACATATAAAATTTTCTATTTTGCCTTTTATTTTTGAAATTATCCAATTAATTTCAATATTTTGATATTAATTTTAATATATACAAATAAAAAAATGAACACCCTGAAAACTGAACTAATATTAAAAGCAAGATCATATAGTGACTAGGAAAAGAATAAAAGAAGAATAACTACATCATTGATTTGGTATGAAAAGAGATCCAACTCCCTAAATTCATATATGAAGCAAGTTGGAAAATATTAACCATTATAAAATATTTTTTTATGTTTGCGAATAATCATAGGATAACATTACTTACTTTCCGGCTATGTCAACATATGCTTCTAAAAGGAGTATGTGTTGTTGAAATCACATCTATTTTTTTCTTTAAAATAAAATAGAGAAGTTATCCTTCTTCAATGCATCAGTTTATTAGCAGATAATAGTGGAACTAATTGGAGATTTAAAATGTGCATCTTAAATTTATAATAGAAATAAATTTAAATTTCAAAATTTAGTAATATTATTGTAATTATTTTCCAACAGACGTACTTCCTCAAAAATAATTTATTTTATTTTAATTTATCTATATCTCACCTCTATTTAGAAAATGAGAAATTTTAGCATAATTTTTTTTATTTTTCTTCGATCTGTTTGACGATATGCCGATTTTCTTACCTTCCAAATTAGAAGAATATGGAACCCAACCATCCGGAACTATCATCTTGTTTGATAGGTTGTACATCCTCATAACTCACAATTTTCCCAATAACATGATCATCAAAAATTAGTACACAATGAATAATGATTGAAGTCAAAATAAGAAGAAAATCATAGACAAAGTATAGATTATGCATTAAATAAAAATCAAAGTAGAAAAAATAATAATAAATACATTTATTACCAAATAGTTCTGTATTGTTAAATTCTTGTGGATTTATAAGCTGTGTATGGAGTTTAAATTTCAAGATAGACATAGTGAAATCTGGATTATCTATCTCCTTGATGACGATAAAGCGTGTGAACATCAACTTTAATTTGTGGTCTCTGATCCTTAATTTCATAGCATTTGTGTAAATCATAAAATTTTTAATATTGTGCAATCTCTATTTTTTTATTTTTTTCTAAAATTTAAAAATAGAGATCTGTCAATAGTTGCATGAATGCGATCGCTCTATAGACAAAGTCAATTACTTAATTAGCACACCAATTGTGTATATAGCTTTATTAAAAAAGAAGCGCACTTACGAAATAGTTTTGATTAATTTTATAAATATCTTTTCATCGATCAGAATAATTTTTATAAGGGCAACCAGATTGAGTGTGATCTGTGTTATCCCAAAGCTTAACAATACGAACTTTTAATTTCCAAGACATTAACTTGCTGTTAATCTCGCTTATGAAATCAGTAGTAGCCGGCAAACTAAACAGTACAAAGTGTTAATGGGGAAAAATGAATGTTATATATATTTGGAGATGTAGATTAAATCTTGGCACAGACAATTAATGATAGTTATGAAATAACTTCCTTGAACGTGGAAGTTCAATAAACGTGGGTTATCCTAATAGTTATGAGAGTAGTCAACGAGGGTATACTTGGTAGTTATGAGAGTCCTAAAATTTTCTCAATTCATGAGAAAATCATCACGGTTAAACCCTTTTATTTGATCAAATTTTTTTGAAAAAATTATATAGTGTTTCTCAAGTAAAAAATTAATTTGAAAATCATATAGATTAAAAAATTGAGTAAAAACTGTAATATTGTAAATGAATTTTTTAAATAACTAATTCGTATAAGATGTGTATTTATCTTTTAGTTTAATGTGTTTGAAATTATTTTTCTTTTTTTTATTTAAAAAATTATTACATGATCTATTCTATGTATACATAATTTGAATGGTATATTATGCAGTTTAGCTTGCTAATGTAACGTGGATGATTGGGTCTCTGCATGCAGTTTTGATGGTTGATAGACGTGGATGAATAAGTTTTTGTATTTATCTTTTAGTTTAGTTAGTGTAAAATTTTTCTTCCTTTGTTTTAATTTAAAAATTCTTAAATAACCTATTCGATATATACATAATTTGAATTGTATATAGTGCAATTTAGCTTATTGATAAACGTGGATGAATGAGTCTTTGTATTTATCTTTTATTTTTCTGAGTTTATAATTATCATCTTTTTCTTTCAATTAAAAAGTAATAAAAATGTCCATTTTATTATAAAATTGTATAAAACAACACAAAGAATAAAGTAGGGGACAAGAGAGAAGATTTCTTATTGATCTTAAATAATATTAAGGTGTATATTACAATAAAGGAAACTCTCATATTTATAAGAAAAAAACTGACTTGGTAAGAAACTAAATTAGTCTTCAAGTAGGATTCCTAACTCTTAAAGGAATCTACATAATAGACATACACAATAAAAAGAATATGTTTATAACATTCCCCCTTGAATGTCTATTTGCTAGATTATGTGTCTCGTTAAAACCTTATTAGATAAAACCCTGTGGAAATTCTAGTGAAGGAAAAAGAGTACACATATCTAATAATACGCATTTTGGATGCCTCATTAAAAACCTTATAAGAAAAACCCAATGGGACAAAACCTTGTGAGAAAAAAAGAGTGCATCACGTATTAACTCCCCCTGATGAGAACATGAATCCAAAGACTTGAATCTTCCCATCCCAATCTTGTGTGTGATCTTCTTGAAAGTTGTTATTGCTATAGACTTTGTGAATAAATCAGCCACATCGTCACTCGAATGAATCTGTTGCACATATATATCACCATTCTTTTAGAGCTCATATGTATAGAAAAATTTTGGTGAAATGTGTTTTGTTCTATCTCTTTTATGAATCCTCTCTTTAGGATCAAAGAGTTTTGCAAGTTCTTCACTTCAACTTCTTTAAGCAAATAATATATTGCTTTTTGAAAACTCTTCAAGAGTTTCAATTCAAGTTATCAACTTGTATAACAATATAAAAGATTCTTGATTAATTATCCAATATGAGGAGATTTTATGAACAAGTTTTTCAAGAACTTGTATATGCTTCATGCATTTTAAATCCTTCAAATACGTTCAATCTTTCATATTAATTTTGTATAGTGACAATGTTCAATATTAAATGCATGACATTTTCTAATGTCTAGATTACAAGTCAAATAAGCTTTACGCTTACCAAGATGCACCATTCCACTTGATAATTAGAGCATGCTTTAAAATATCATAGGATTAAGATCCTCATATCTTTTATTATATTGCATTATATTGTATCAAAGATATCATAGACAAAATTTCCTTTTTGTCTGTTTGCAATGCGACATAACTTGTTGAGATCTCATCACTTCATTATTTTCAAGTAGTTACCCCTCTCATGAGGTTTTATGAAGTGTTATCTCATATGCTCTTTATGAGCACACTGCCTCTTTATTATAACCACTTTGACCATTTGTTCCATCCAAGAATTTGGATCAATTGCATGTTTCATGCATGTCATAAACTTTGTCCTTTAGAGACATTCAATAAGAGCATTTCAACTCGTAGTTTCTTGTTATCTCCCCCTTATGTTAGACAAACTAACATATATTTCAATCTATCTTGAAGAATCCATCTTTTGTGCATTATAGTATATTTATTAATTATATACCACATGTAAAAATTGTTAGATGAAAATTATATGGTCCTTCACCATATACCAATTCGAGGAGAAATTGATCATCATGTATTGGATTGATGTATATCTTTGTCTATAATTTATAATATTTTAGACCATAAAACTTTGTTCTCATACGCAATTATTGACCATTTATCTAAGGCATTTAGTGTCAATCAGCTTGAATATTTATCAATATTATCAAGATGAATTATCTTTATTACGTATTCTGAAAGTTGTGCTCTTAATTCAATTATCTTGCACAAATAATTTTACGATTGTCAAACTTCAAGTTAACAATAAACGCACAAACGCACATATGATCATCTTATTGATGCATCTATTTCACATATCACATGATGGTGAATGGGCCCATATCACCTTTCATACATTCATAATTAGGGAATTCAATCCCAACATTAGTTGATCCAATCAACTTATCATGAGAAACAAAGAAACCTTGAGGAATATTTTATTTCTTCGATATATGTCTAATGAGTAAACTTCAAGTTTATATGACATGTGCCTTTTACTATAGTAAATTTCTAATTTATTATTATATGAACAAATTTCAGATTACTTATTCCGGGACTAAATTTTAGCTTTATTTCTTCTCAATTACTCTACTTGTCATAGAGGTGATTCGTGATTCCTTTTAAATCTATAAATGCATCTATCATTTGATTTGTAATTTTTGCATTTAAATAATCTTTTGTACTTCTTGCTCACAAATAGAAGCACATGGATCAAGATGAGACAATGATGGAATTTTTTCACAAATTTTCTCTTTTGATATCATTATCTTCTCCCCCTAATTTTGGAAAAAAAGTACCTGATCAAATTATTAATCTGCAAATCGAGCAGTGAACATATCTCCAGTTAATGATTCAAGATATCGAATAATAGAGGGTGATTCAAGCTCAATATATATTCCTAATCTTTGTTGAGATCCCATTTTTATGCAATGTGGTGGTGTCACAGGCATATATGCAGCACTTTCAAAAATTCTTAGATGGGATATATTAGGTTATTGAACTAAAACTAGTTGCAATGGAGAATGCTTATGATAATTCTGTCTGAGACAAATAAGTATTAGCATGCAAAATTGTATGTCCGCATACAGAAGGGGGCAATCTAGTTTTCTGTCGTGACCCCAAAGTAGGATCATGGCTGGTGCTAAGGGGAAGAATCCCAAAGCAAGCCTCCTAGAATTCTGCAGAAAATCGGGCAGAGTTTCTCTTGTTTTCAAGCCTATCCAAAATTTGTACCTGTCTAAGAATTCAGCCACATCACAACTAACTAATCAAATTAAGTCACTATATCAATTACCAATCTAATCTCCACATAACAAGACCAACTATGTCCAACAATAAAAATAAACTTAAACTTTGTCACATATCTAGAATAAACGAAAGAATATCCATGACTCTAAATAAAGGAATGACTATGGAGCGACTCTCTAAGAATTCAAAAGGGTCCATAATAATAATAACTCGTTTTCCACGCGAACAAGTGTGGGGCTCACCAAGGAATCAACTTGCTACTTTTAGCTAACCAAATCCTTGCCAATATCACCTGTATTATCTGAAAATGAAAAAATAGAGAGGAGTGAGATGCTAGCTCAGCGAGTAATAATAATAACCACAATCGTTTTAATAAGGGACAAGTCAGAAAAGATACTAGTATAATCATCAAAATCATGTAACAAATGCTCTTTCAAAATCAATAGTCAAATCCATTTTGTTGTCTTATATAAGCAATTCAACTAAGCTATTCATAAATAAACTTGGTAAAACACTTTCATATCAAATCATATACATATATTCGGGAGATTTCTAAGGATGAATCATGTAATCGGTAATCGATATGTCTATCTTCTTAAAAGAATAGACAATAACTTATAAATTTCATATCGATAAATCCCTACTCGAGGGATATCGATAATGGTATGCTAGTTCTATCTTCCCACTAGCGAGGGCTCTATCTGTTATCGGTAATACAAGGTGCACCAGGTCTAACAAACCCACCGTTAGCTAAGGGATTCCTCATGGTCTACACTCATTAAAACTTTTCTTTATAAACCATATAAGCTTTTGAAAGCAGTACAAAGCATGTAAATCTTGTAATCATATCATGTCAAAACTTAATTAAAAAAACAAATGTAAAAAAGTACTTTTATCTCAAGTAAATGTCAATTCCTTTCAATAACGGTAATCATCTCAATTTTAATATACTTGTCTTATAAAATACAAATAATTGTTTCGGTATCATATCAAGTAAAAGAACTTGTCCCATATACAAATTTAAATCATTCAATAGCAATTCACTTTATAAATCATGTAAAAATCATGAAAACTTATAAAACACAAATTGAGGTTAAGATTACTATTCACAATACTTGTGTAGAAGTAGCAAACTTGTCACCTCAAGCAATCCGTAAGACTTCCTTCGATCAATCTATACTCGTATCATAAAGAAAATCTCATGTTACTTTCTTTGTACGAGCTAAGTTCATACTAACTTTAGAAATTTCAAATTCCTTTTTGGACTTTCTATTTCCTAACCGTTTGTACTTATGTAATACCCAACCCATGAGTAATTCAACTAGTTCTTAATCTATCCGTTTTGTCATACCTTTATCATTATTTGATCAATTCTATCCAACCTTATATTAGAATCAATTAATCAGCCTCTCTAATAGTCTTTACTTGAGTTCTTGATATAATTTACACAACTTTCAGAACTTTCAATTCATCAACTACTCTAATAGGATTTTTTTTTGTTGCTCAATTTTAAATTTTCCTCTATTTTCTAGTGCATGGAGATTTCTTAACTTTTCACCCCCAATTTCTAGGACTGTGGATAAACAAATCAAATATACAAATCAAATTTGAAATTACCTTCTTCTTTTACTTTATTTTCTTTACTTAGAGACTAGAGGTCTTGAAGAAAATATTGTTTGCCCTTCCGTTCAACTCTTTGTCAAAGTGAGCAGCTGCTATAATTTTTTTTTGCTTCTTTCGACGGCTGCAAATCAGCTTTGTGCTAAAATTTGCTAAGGCAATTGCCCCTTTTTCTCATGTGACAATGGGTCCCAAATGGGCCAAGTCCAAAGACTCACTTATAATATCTATCTAATTAGTAATAGTCAATTGCTTATTAGCTCATTCTTGATTAATTAAAGATAAAGATTCTTATTTTTAATCCTAAGTTATTACATGCTCCCCATCTTAAGAAATTTGGTCTCCGAATTTAAAAAAGTACATACCTTCAGTCTGTAACAAATGGGGATATTTGACTCGCATATCATTCACTGACTCCCAAGTAGCTTCCTCAATGGTATGATTTTTCCATAAGACCTTTACAGATACAATTTCTTTTGATCGTAGCCTTCTTACTTGTCTATCAATAATAGACATTGGTTCCTCTTCGTATGTTAGATTCTCATAAATCTGTATAGTCAGTGTTTCAAGTATGTGAGAGGAGTTTGGTATATACTTCCTTAACATAGAGACATGAAACACTGGATGGATAAAGGACATTTCATGAGGGAGTGCCAAACGATATGCCACTCCTACTATTCGATCAAGTATCTCATATGGGTGTATATACCTCGGGCTCAATTTACCTATTTTACCAAATCGCATTCCTTTCATAGGAGAGACTCATAGGAAAACTTTATCCCCAACTGCAAATACTAAATCTCTTCTCCTCTTATCTGCATATGACTTTTTTCTGCTCTGAGTGGCGAGCAACCTCCGTCTAATTAACTGGACCTTGTCCATGGCTTCTTGAACCAAGTGTGGTCCTAACACCTTAGCCTCTCCAACCTCGAACCACCCTATCGGAGAACACTGCTATACAAAGCTTCATATAGAGTCATCTAAATGCTAGACTGGAAGTTATATTGTAAGCAAATTCAGCTAACGGCAAGTAGGTATCCCAAGTACCTCTGAAATCAAGAATACAAGCCCTCAACATATCTTCTAGGATTTGTATAGTGTTCTCTGATTTCCCATCCTTCTGTGGGTAAAATGCAGTACTGAGATCTACTCGTGTACCTAGTGCTTCTTGAAAAGATCTCCAAAAGCGTGAAGTGAATTGTGACCCTCTATCAGAGATGATGGATATTAGGATTCCATGAAGTCAAACAATTTTATTTATAAATATTTGGACATATTTCACTCCACTAAAAGTAGTCTTTACTGGTGAGAAGTGTGATAATTTTGTTAATCAATCTACAACCACCCACACAGAGTCATAGCCTCTAAGGGTTCGTGGTAGACCAACCATAAAATCTACAGTAACTCTTCCCATTTCCGCTCAGGAATTTGGATCTCTTATAGTAATCTTGTGGGTCGCTAATGCTCTACTTTAACCTGTTGACATGTCAAACAACTAGAAATAAAGTTAGCAACATCTTTCTTCATACCTTCCCACTAATACAACTACTTCAAATCATGGTACATTTTTATTAAACCAGGGTATATAGTATATCTGTAGTTGTACCCTTTCTCGAGAATGACTCATCTTAGCTTACCTATATCTGGTATACATAATCGATCACCCAATCGAAGCATATTATCACCCTTGATAATCATTTTCTTACTTTTACCCGCTATAGCTTCATCTTGGTATTTACAAAGCTGCTCATCCTCATATTGAGTAGCTTTTATGCGCTCCGCTAATGAAGATCTGACTTGCACATAAGCTAGTAATGTCTCCGAATTTTCCACACTAAGCTCGACCCTCAAGTTTATGCACATATTTTGCTAATTGCCTCTTTTTAGGAGCTATATGCGCTAAATTTCCCATAGATTTTTTGCTCAGTGCATCGGCCACAACATTAGCTTTTCCTGGATGATATAGAATAATGCAATCATAATCCTTCAGTAACTCCATCCGTTGTCGTTATTGAATGTTGAGATCTCTTTTGTTGAAAAATATACTTTAAACTCTTATGATCAGTATATATCTCACAAGTTTCACCATATAGATAATGCCTCCAAATTTTAAAAGCAAATATCACAGCGGCCATCTCCAAATCATGTGCAGGATAGTTCTGCTTGTGCTTCTTCAACTATCTCAAAGCATAGACGATAACACGACTATTTTGCATAAGAACATATCCTAAGCCCACCCTAGAAGCATCACAGAATACCGTGAATCCTCCGAAACCTGATAGTAAGGCTAGTATTGGTGTTGTTGTCAAGCATGTTTTGTGTTTTTCAAAGCTCTGCTCACATTCTTCTATCACTGAAACTTCATCTTTTTCTGTGTTAGCTTGGTCAAAGTGGCTGCTATTCGGAAAAAATTCTACACAAAATGCCTATAATAACTTGTCAAACCTAAGAAGCTACGAATCTCTATAGGTGAGGTAGGTCTAGTCCATTTTTACACAGCTTTTACCTTTCTGAAATCTACCATAATTCCCTCTTTGGATACAACATGCCCCAGAAATGCAACTGAGTTTAGCCAAAATTCACACTTTGAGAACTTAGCATATAGCTTATATTCTCACAATATTTGTAACACAATTATCAAATGATTCTTGTGTTCTTCTTGGCTATGAGAATATATCAGAATATAATCAATAAACACTATCACGAACTTATCCAAGAAGGGTCTGAACACCCTATTCATTATGTCCATGAATGCAGTTGGAGCATTGGTCAGTTCGAAAGGCATCACAAGAAACTTATAGTGCCCATATCGAGTCCTGAATGTTGTTTTAGAAACATCTTCCTCACTGATCCAAGTTGATGATAACTGGATCAAAGATCTACCTTTGAGAAGTGGGCAACCTCCTGCAACTGATCAAAAAAGTCCTCAATATGAGGCAAAGGATACTTATTACGTATTGTTACCTTATTCAGTTGCTTGTAGTCGATGCACATTCTCAGAGGCCCATCTTTCTTCTTTACGAATAATACTAATATGCCCCATGGGGATGTACTAGGTCGGATGAAGCTCTTATCAAGCAAATCCTGCAATTGTTGCTTTAGCTCCTTCAACTCTATTAGTGCCATACAATATGGAGGTATAGATATTAGTAATATGTCAGGAGCCAAATCAATACCAAAGTCTATCTCTCGTACAGGAGGTAATCCTGGCAAATCCTTAAGGAATACATCAAGGAATTCATTCACCACTGGTATCCTTTCCAAGCCAAGAGTTTCTTCTTTAGTGTCCCTTACCATAGCTAAGAGACCCATGAAGCCTTCACTAAGTAATTTTTGAGCCTTAATAAGAGATATAATTTTATCCACCTCTGGAACTTGACCTCCTTTTAGTATAAAGATAGGCTCATTTGGTATCTCAAATCTGATAATTTTTGCATGATAATCTATTATAGCATAGCAGGAGATAACCAATCCATACCCATCAACACATCAAAATCAATCATGTCAAGTACAATTAATTTAGCTAGAGTATCTCTAATGTCACGCCCCAAAGTTCCGTAGGGCGGACCGGCACCCGTTGCCGATAAGGCTCGGGAGAACCAACTTGTAACTATATGCGTTTTGTATATATCATAAGGATTTTCTACATTTGACATGTCTTTAAATAGATAAACAGTGATAACAAGCTAAAAGAAACTAAATACAACTAGGCCATTGGGGCCACGATATCTAAAGGGCGAGACATGACTTCACTGTGCTTTACATAGTCTACAAAGTCTCTAAATAAAGAAAAACATCTAACAAGGGTCGGGA
>JAOTQJ010083593.1:0-12432 GCA_025642045.1 Solanum sejunctum
ATTTGGCATGAAATATACATCCTTCGGTAAGTAAAGGCATTTATCTACTCCAACATGACAAGCAGCCATGCATCCACTCTTTCACATATTCATATGCTCCTATATGCAGTTCCATTCAAATCTATATACATACATAGATATCAAGTACATGAGTTCTTGTTTCTAAACAAAGTTCATGAGTTGTTGCATTTCATATGCATTTCATTGCTTATGTAACATACTATCTTCAATGCCATATTGTCTTGAATGTTTATTCTCATGTTATATATTGCATAAATAGCCTAAAAGCTCCAATATTATGACCACTAAAAGAATTATCTCAAACATAATTAAAAGATAAATTATACATTTTTTGATAAGTGGTAGCCCGAGGGGTGGAGATAGCAGCAAGCCAGGGATGATCATATCAATGGGGGGTAGCCCGAGGGGTTGAGTATAAATTAGCAAGGGACGAACCCAATATAGTTTACCACTAATCAATTGGTCATTTATAGTTTATGATGTGGATTAACTATACAGTAAAGGTAGAGCAATATAAAAAACATAAAGTCTACAATCCCAAGTATATCCAAAGATGGTTACTTATTGAATATCAGTGTATAGTTTCATTTGAAGTTGTTCCTTCATATATAGTATTTCATAGCTTACATACTCAGTACATTATCTAGTAATAATGTCCCTTACGGGGGCCCTGCATTTCATTCTGTAGGTATAGGTGTTAGTAGATCTCCCCAATAGAGTCGAGGACATTCAGCTGTTGCTACCAAGCTCCAGGTTGCTCTGGAGGTTTGTGTGTGTCTAAAGTTTATATGTTTGTATTGTATAGCTAATTGAGGCGGGGCCTATCCCAACCCTTATTTGGTACTTTCTATTTTCTAGAGGCTTTATAAACTATGTAATTTAAGGTGTGGTCATGTCTCTTACTTCAGACACTGTGGCCCCAACGACCTAGTCATATGCATTTCCTTTTGGATGTATCACTATTTACCTACATAAAGGCATGTTAAATTATAGGAATTCCCTTATAAAATGTATAGAAAGTGCATAAGTATAGGTCGGTTCTCCTGAGCCTTATCAGCAATAGGTGTCGATCCGCCCTGACAGGACTTGGGGCGTGATAGAATCATAGGAAGTCAGAGTCTTTTGAGTAATAAGAGCATAGTTGGAGAAGTTAATTGGTTGACTAGGTTATTAATGAGATTTCGTGAAGTTACGGATGGTTATGTAGTAGTTTCGCCTTTATGGAATTGGTGGTTTTAGTGAAAGAGGGTAGAGTGCATGTTGTCTCCCAAGGGGGAGATGGTGGTTTAAGGTACCAAGTGGACTACGTATGTTTAAGGTTGGCAATTGAGTTCATGGCTAATGGTCTCTTATAGAGTGTTTAAGAAGCTTGATAAGGTAGCATGTGAATGGGAACTTAACTATAGGTATAGGTATGGTTCGTTTGATTTTCCATGCTTCTAAGTTGAAGGAGATGCGTTGTTGACTCTAATGCTATAGAACTCTTTGAGTTTATGGGTGTTGTGGAGGATAAGTTTGCTTAGGAGGAGGTTTCAGTGGGAATATTGGATGAATGAGTGGAAATGTTGATTAATAAGGGTGTAATACTCATCAAGGCATTTTGGAAGAATCGTCAAGTCAGTAGTGTCTCTCGGGGAGCTTGAGCGGGCATGGAAGGCAAAATTCGTACCTTTTTCATTCTATTCAAGCTTATGATAACATGTCAAGTCCTTTTGTGATTACATTTCTTGAGTTCAACCCTAATGTCATTATATGTATTTATGTTCAAATTGACAAGTTTATGACGGTTTTACACTTATATTGACATTTCTGGAATGATATTTCAGTGCATTATTTCATCCTTGTATAGGTTAAAATTATCTTGTGTATGAACATTGTATACCTTTCTTTGACATTCGGGGACGAATGTTACCAAAGGATATTGAAACAACCCAAAAAAATGGTCGAAAATGTGCCTCAAAAGTATCCGGAATCATAATTTCGTATATCAAAAAGCCATCTGTGATTACAAAAAATCGTCTTTATATTCTTGTTTAGGGGGTCAACTTTAGGTTGGAATGGGTCTAACCAAAACATTAGAGTGAACAAATCACAATTTCAATTTTTAAAGTGTCAAATTCTAACGAGTAGTCCAGGAGTCAGGCACAATGCGCCACTGTGTATTTGTTCTCCAATTTTTTTAATCTCAGTCCAAGACTTTTGAGTCTTGGGTCTAAGTCCTCCCATGCGTGAAAATACCTATACTTAGCCTTATTTCACCCTCATATCATTGAAGACATTCCAAACAGTCTCTTAAATACTTAAACAATATTTCATCTCCAAATTTTAAGTCCCAAAACTCATTCGGATCTTAAGGTTCTCATCCAAGCTTCAAGTCTCCATCTCCAACTTTCTTCACCGATTCTCCAAATTCATGGTATGTGGATTTCTTTCATGAGTTCCTTTTACCCATGATTCCAAGCTTCCTTTTACTTAAAATTGCATGATTTAAAGTTTATTTACTTGTGGGTCTTATCTATTATGAATTTCACTGGCGCACTATGTTGGAGTTTCATGAAATTATTGTTGTTTTACAATGTTTTGAGCTATGAAACTAAGGTCTATTGTAAGATTTGATGATGGATTTTAATGTATATTACTTGAAGGTGTTACTAATTATCTATTTATGGTTTTAGATTGAATTCTTTAGCATGATTTCACTCTTGAATTGCATGGTTTTATAGTAGCACTACTCATCCGCCAAGTGTTTGATAAAATTTTTGGTTGTAGATTCTTGAGTTGTTGGAG
This sequence comes from Solanum sejunctum, assembly GCA_025642045.1. NCBI lineage: Eukaryota > Viridiplantae > Streptophyta > Magnoliopsida > Solanales > Solanaceae > Solanum > Solanum sejunctum. The sequence continues at coordinate 2,809 of JAOTQJ010083593.1, forward strand.
GTCTAAAGCAAGGCATATGAGCTGAATGACTTTATGATGATGATAGGAATGTTTATATGAGTTGTTTTCATGAAGAAGTACAAATGGTGTTGGAAGTAGATTGTTAGGCTCCTATGTTTGTTGTGCTCTTAAGAAAATAGAGTAGGTATCCCCTTGTTGATTGAAATGTAAAGGTTTGATGATCATGTTCTATGATTCCTACAGAAAAGGCCATGCCATAAGGTAAGAAGACTAATAATTCCTACCAAAAAGAATATATCGTAACATATGGACATCCTACTAAAAAGGCCATACTATAAGGTAGAATGACTAATGGTTCATACAAAAAATATCATATATGTAACACCCCACATTTTACATATTATAATTCTATGAAAATAAATAATGATATGATTTGGTCAAACGAGCGTTAAATTTTTAAAAGTGCTTAAATTCTCTTATTAATGGGCAATATGTGTGTCTAATGATTAAAAGGGTTGAGTGTATTCATATCTTATGTTAAATTAAGGATATTAAAGCCCCAAACAAATTAAAAGAATTTATGGTCTAGTATGACTTAATAATCTAGTAGGTGAGTCACCAACTTTCTTAGCTTAAATTTGCTAGCTAAACAGAGACAAGGCTCGACGTGAAATTTGTCCAAGTTCAATTATGAATAAAATCTATTTTGAGGGTGTAATTTTATCACAATTTTATGTATCATAAGTGGAACTTCTTTTCCATACAAGAAGAATGTAAAGAAAAGCCTAAGTATATACCAAACCACTTGGTTATTTGGACCAAAAACAAATTAAGAGAAAAACTGGAAATTGGAAGACAAAGTCACTTAGATTTGATGCCATTTAGGACTAATTTTGGGGGAACTAACTACTTATTATTTAGTCTCATTATATGAGGTATTATTTGATCAAAAGGTCCAAATAAATTCATCCAAATGAGGACTTTAAAGAGGGTTATAAGCAGCAAAAATTTCAGCAACTCTTACACTTAGAAAATTTTTAGCTTTCCCAGTCCTCTCTCTAAACTTTTCTCAACCTAGCAAAGCAGAAGGAAAACGAATCTTTTAGGGTTCTTAAGGAGTTACTCAACTTTGAAGATAAAGTTAATTGATTATAATTGTGTTTTCACTAAGGTTTCTTCATAAAAATCAAGAAGTATATGATAATATGTTATGCTGAAAAATTCTGGACAGCATGTGTCCAGAAAATTCCTGCACTCTTGCCTCTGGTTTTATTAATTTTTACATGGTTTGTGGGTTTAATATGAAGAGACTTTGGTTTTATTAACATAGATTGAGTTATACATATTACCCTAAGGTTGCTTCCATGATTTTGGTTTCATTTAACAAAAGAGTTTTATTGTGCTATCTTAAGTATGATGTTGGTTGGAAGTTGTGGGTTGTTGGATGTGAAGCTATTAGCTCACATCCTCCATGACTTTTTAGGTGATGTTATAAGACTGTATCATCACTGTTTGTATGTGTAAATACTATTGGAACCATTTGGTTAGATTTGGAAAATGTTTGGAATTGTCGACGTTGAAATGTAGCGAAGGGGTGTAACATTATGTTGTCCATTTGTAGGCTGTGTAGAATTGTAATATGTTGTTCCATGACCTTCCCCTTTTCTGGGACTATTTTTTGACAACATTAAGACTAGTTTTATGTGGTAAAAATGTTGGAAACAAATTAGGTAAAGTTAAAACAGTTTTGGGGATTATTGACGTCGAAGTGTGTTAAAAGGATATAACGTTATGCCGCTTGTTTGTATATTGTGAAGAATTATTATGTGTTGTCTATTGTGGGCTGTTGGAGGACAGTTAAGGGTATGAAAATAAGATGTACGTGACATTTACATAAGAATGGTTGTTAGAAAATATGTTTATAAGTGAAAAGGTTGAAGAAATGCCTTTGCATCACTAATTGAAGCTTGCTGTCTGGGTGATCATTTTTATGATGTTGGGATGTTAAGAAGTGTTTCCTTGCTGCTAATGATAGTATTATTACCTAATATGATGTAAATAAAATATTCGATGGAAAATCAGCCATTTCAAGGTAGTAACAACGTCATACGACGAGGTATGTAGGGCTACTTAATTTCGTATCACTTGGTGTAAAATATAGATCCTTTGGTAAGTAAAGGCATTTATCTACCCCAACATGACAAAGATCTATGACTCCACTACTTCACATGTTCATGAGATTCCATATAGATATAGTTACCTTCAAATCTACATACATACGTGGATACCAAGTACACGAGTTCTTGTTGCTAAACAAAGTTCATGAGTTGTTTCATTTCATATGCATTTCATTGTTTATGTAACACACTCTTCATTGCCATATTGTTTTGTATGATTATTTACATGTTACATGCAACATATATAGCCTTATAGCTCCAATATTATGACCACTAACAGAATCATCTCAAAGGTAAATAGAAGATAAAGTATTTAGTTCTTGATGGGTGGTAGCCCGAGGTATGGAAGCATCACCTTGCCAGGGACGATCCTATCATGGGTGGTAGCCCGAGGGGTTAAGGACGAACCTAGCCAGGGACGATCCTGATATAGTTATACCACTTATAAATTGGTCATTTACTGTACATGATGTGCACAGATTAGAAAGTAAATGTAAAGCAATATAAAGAACATAAAGTATACGTTACCAGAGTATAACTACAGGTGGTCTCTTATTCCATGCCAGTATATAGTTTCATTCGAAGTTGTTACTTCATATACAGTATTTCATGCCTTACATACTCATTACATTATCTCGTACTAACCTCCCTTATGGGGGACCTGCATTTTATACTGCAGGTACAACTAGTAGATCTCCCTAGTAAAGTACAGGACATCCAGCTGCTCTTACCAAGCTTTAGGTTATTCCGGAGCTTTGTGTGTGTCTAAAGTTGATGTGGTTATATTGTATAGTTAATTAAGGCGAGGCTTTTTACGACCCTTGTTCGATACTTTCTCTTATCTAGAGGTTTTGTAGACTATGTAAATTAAAGTGTGGTCATGTCTCATACTTTTGACACCGCGTCCCCAACGGCCTAGTCATATACATTTCTTTTTAGCTTGTATCACCATTTACTTGCACAAAGACATGTTTAATACAAAAGTTCTTTATAAAATGTATAGAATGTTCATAGATATAGGTTGGTTCTCCCGAGACTTATCGGCAATGGGTGCTGGTCTGCCCTAACAGGACTTGTGGCGTAATAGAAGGGTATTGGAGCGGGTTATCCTAGGGAGTATACAAAGCCGTGTCAATGTAGAGTCTTGTTTATCAATGTGTTATGCACCATATTAATAAGCAGGAGGCTACGTGGCATTTAGGAGTTGTTACATCCCTTTTATTCTTTAGATCGTTCCATATAACTAGGTGGATTATATGTAACTCCTAAATTATTTTGTACAATGAGCATGAATGCCAGAAATCAAGAAGAACAAAGGTAAAGGAAAGGCAGTAGAAGTGGTAATTGGTTTGCCCAGTCATGTGAGACAACAAAACGAGGCTCAAGATGAGTCTCTTTCATGGACATATATAACCCCCATATCTCTTGATGAACCCAAAAATAATGAAACCCCCCAGAACCACCTATTGATGCTATAGTGTAGGATCTGAGAAATATAGTTCAACTACTGACTCACATAGTTGTTGGATAAGGCCAAAGACAGGAAGGTCCGGTTATAGGTACAGGTGGTGTAAATAGGGCAGCTGGCATGAGGATACATGACTTCCTTAATTTTGACCCTCCAGCCTTCACTGGGTCGGATCCTATTGAAGATCCCCAAGACTTTAATGATCAAATTCAGCACACTTTAGATGTTATGCATGTAAATGGTACAGAAGCTATTGAGTTAGCGGCATATAGGTTGAAGGGTGTGGCTATATTGTGGTATGAATCTTGGAAGCAATACAAAGATATAGATCCTCTCCCAACCACATGGAAGTAGTTCAAAGAGGCATTTCTTGACCATTACTTGCCATCAAAGATCCGAGAGACACATGCAGATCAGTTCTTGAACCTCCACCCAGGGGAATGTAAGCGTGAGAAAGTATAGCCTCCAATTTAATTCCCTCTCCAGGTTTGCTCCTAATGTAGTTGCTACTATGGCAAATAGAGTTCATCGATATGTGGACAGATTGGATACGTATCTGGTTAGAGACTGTACCATTGCTTCATTGACTAAATACATGGATATAGCAAGAATTCAAGCTTTTTTATAGAAATTGGAGGATCAAAGGCAAAGGAGAAGGACACACGAGTTAGAAAATGCGCAATCTAAGAGGGCCAGATCTTCAAGGAAGTTTACACTATCCCAAGGTAAGTTTAAGCCTCAATTTTCTAATATACTGCCTAGGCCATCATTCTCCTATTCTGCAGCCAGTGCTCCACAACAACATCAAGGGTCTAGAAGTAATTAGTTTGGTCAACGAGGTGAGAGACAAGGTTCATGGATAACAGGAGGATTGGCAGGCCAGCCAATGACTCCTAGGGAGCCTTGTAAACAGTGTGGAAGAAGTCATCTGGGTATATGTCATGTTGGAACAGATGTTTGCTATTGGTGTGGTGCGCTAGGGCATATGATGAGAGATTGCTCGAGGAGGCGAATGAGCGATATAACACAACCTACTAGGTCAGCTGTTGCATCATCATCGACAGTTACTCCATTAGGCAGGGGTCAGCAAGCACCTGTGGGTCGTGGTAGAGGTGTTAGAGGAGCAGCTAGCTCTAGTGGGGTCCAGAATTGCACTTATACTCTGGGCAGTAGGCAAAATTTAGAAGCTTCACCTGATGTGGTCACAGGTACATTATCCATACTAGTTGCTGGAAAGCTAAAGAGAACACCCAAATTATTGAAAAAACCATTTGAAGTGTATATACCAACCGTTGAATTTATTATGGCTAGAAGGGTTTATTATGGTTATGTAGTAACTCTTTATGACCGTGACATATTTGGTGACCTTATTAATTTATAGATGGTGGAATTTTATGTTATAATGGGTATGGATTGGTTATCTTCTTGCTATGCCACCGTGGATTGCCGAACTTAGAAAGTGTACTTCCACTTTCTAAATGAGGCAGTTCTTGAATAGGAAGCAACGTTGGGGCACCAAAGGGGAAGTTTATTTCTTCTCTTAAGGCCAGAAAGATGATATCTAAGGGGAATGTATGTCATTTAGTTAGAGTAAGGGAAATGAGGGCAGAATCGTCAACTCTTCAATCAGTCCCAATAGTGAATGAATTTGTTGATGTGTTACCTGATGAACTTCCAGGCTTACCTCTTGAACGAGAAATACATTTTGGTATTGACTTACTTCTAGGCACTCAACCCATTTCTATCCCTCTATATAGAATGGCCCTGGTAGAGTTTTGTGAATTAAAAAAGCAATTGAAAGACTTATTGGAGAAGGGTTTTATAAGACCTAGTGTGTCTCCCTAGGGTGCACCAGTGTTATTTGTATGCAAGATGGATGGCAGATTGAGAATGTGTATTAACTGTCGACAGTTGAATAGGGTGATAATTAATAATAAATACCCCTTTCCCAGGATTGATGATTTATTTGATCAATTACAGGGTGCCAAATGCTTTACAAAAATTGATCTGAGATTGGGGTATCACCAAGTGAGGGTGAAGGAGGAAGATATACTTAAGACTGCTTTCAAAATACGGTATGGTCATTTTGAATTTCTTGTTATGTCATTTAGGCTAACAGAAACATCAGTAGTCTTTATGGATCTAATGAATAGGGTATATAAGCCATTTTTGAATGTGTTCGTGATAGTGTTTATAGATGATATTTTGGTATAGTCAAGGTCAGAAGAGGACCATGCTAGTTAATTATGACAAGAGTTACTGGTTCTTTGTGATAGACAATTATAAGCCAAATTCTGTAAATGTGAATTTTGGCTACAATCAATGGCATTCTTTGGTCGTATTATGTCTGAGGAGGGAATAAGAGTTGATTGACAAAAGATAGATGCTGTAAAATATTGGCCAAGGCTAATGACACCCACGGAAGTTCAGAACTTCCTAGGTTTTGCAGGTTATTACAAAAGGTTTGGTGACAGTTTTTCTTCCATTTCTGCGCCTCTAACAAAGTTGACACATAAGACAACCAAGTTCCAATGGAATGATGTATGTGAAAGGAGCTTCCAGGAACTGAAAGCTAACTTCTGCACCTGCGCTAGTACTTCCAAAAGGCATCGAGGTGTATGTAGTGTATTATAATGCTTCAGCAGTTGGCTTAGGGTGTGTGCTGACATAGCCTGGTAGGTTAATTGCTTATGCATCTAAACAACTACGACCATATGAAAAAGATTACCCAACTCATGATCTCGAGCTAGCAACGGTTGTATTTACTTTGAAAATATTGCGCTAATATTTGTATGTGGTTCACGTTGACATATATACTGATCATAAGAGCTTCCAATACATTTTTAAGTAGAAGGATCTAAACTTGAGACAGCAGAGATGTCTAGAACTAATAAAGAATTTTGTCATTGATATACTGTACCATCCATGGAAGGTAAATATGGTAGTTGATGCTCTAAGTCGTAAGGCAGCTATGACTATTGGTGACCAGGCCATGGTTAGTCAAGGGGTGGCTAAGGATCTACGGCAACTAGCCAGTTTAGGAGTTCGCCTTCTTGAAACTCCAAAGGAAGACGTTATTGTACATAATGCAATGACGTCTTCATTAGTAATGAAGGTGAAAGAAAAATAGTTCGAGGATCATATTCTATGATAGCTTAAGAAAAAAGTGAGTCGGGGTGTGATAAATAGCTTTGACGTTACAGAAAATAGAGTATTTTACTGCCAAAACAGTTTTTGTGTGCTTGATATTAATGGGTTAAGAAAGAGGATAATGGAAGAAGACCAACATTCCCTATATTCTATTCATCCAGGATCGACTAAAATGTTCCATGACCTAAAGGGATGGTGGAACACCAAAAGCTAGGAGGTTATATGCAATGTATAGAACTTCCAACTTGGAAGTGGGACATGATCAATATGGACTTTGTTATCAGGTTGCCTCGCTCATTTCAGAAGTTTGGCTCCATATAGGTAATAGTTGATAGACTCACAAAGTCAGAACACTTCCTACCTGCCAGGAGTGATTATATAGTGGAAGAGTATGCCAAACTATACCTCAAAGAAATAGTCAGGCTACATAGAGTTCCAGGCTCCATTATATCAAATCGAGTGGCTCAATTCACGACAAAGTTTTGGACGTCTTTCCGAAGGGGTTTAGGGACACAAGCAAATTTGAGTACAACATTGCACCGTCAAATAGATGGTCAAGTAGAACACACCATTCAGACACTTGGAGATATGTTGCGAGCTTGTGTATTGGACGTTAAAGGTAGTTGGTGGAACATTTTCCACTTATTAAGTTTGCCTATAATAATAGATACCATTCAAGTATCAAGATGTTACCTTATGAAGCTCTTTATGGAAGGAAGTGTAGGTCACCAATTGGATGGTTTAAAGTGGCTGAAACCACCTTACTTGGGCCAGATCTAGTACACCAAGACACGGTCTGTGGACACTCAGAGGACTAACTACTCTAATACCACTTCTGTCACGACCCAACCCAGGGGCCGTGATTAGTGCCGGTTGGGCACCCAGACAAACATTAAATCGGATTTCCATTCACAATAACTAAGGAATTTCTCAAAATTTTGGCAGAGTTTCTTCTGATTTACTGACTAGCCTCACCTGCAAACAGCAAAACCTTATATATATGCGGGCTGATAAGGTCACCGCTGCGGCAGAATTACCCAACAAACCTATCATACAAACAAGGTCACACCAACACAGTTCCCACACCCACATGTATCCACAGACCTCTAAATACATAAACTTGATCATAAGATGGCACAGGGCCCCGTCATACCCTCAAATATATATACAAAATGTAAAGTACAGAAAATAAGGAAACATATATGTGCCAATAGACTACTCCTGAGGCAAGGGAACACTTCAACGGTAGGCGAAGATCCTAAGAAGACGGCTCTCTAACCTATTCGTCTGTACTTATGGGCATGAACGTAGCCCCCGAAGGGAGGGGGTCAGTACAAGATGCATACCAAGTATGTCAAGCAGAAAGTATGAAATATGAATGGAAATACTAATTCCAATGAAATGTATAACTCAAACCTGTATGCAAACATAAACGAATATTTCACTTTTTAAACCATCAAAATAATACGTATCCGATGGGAATGATGGCTACCTCTAAACTCGCGCCATACCATAGCCTAACACCAGAAATTTCAAATCTCTGACAACTTCAACACAAGTCCCAACTATAGCCCAAGTGAGCCTAAACGAACAGCGGCCAAGCACTCACGTCATAGGATAGGTGAACTAGGGCGACGACGCCAAGCGTTCACGTATCATAATGCATAAAGGTCATCATGCCTGTTTATTAAGCCGAGGCGATGGTACCACAACTCCCGTGAGCCGGGGCGAACTTGGCCCAGCACTCACACGTCATGATGCCATCCCAAGCCAAGCTCCTTATGTCTCCAAGCTAAGCAAAGTCGACCCATGGGAAAACCGACCTGTCGTATCGAACCTACTTCGGAATATATATACATATATACATATAATTGTACATGCGAACCAAATAACCAGCTCGAGAACCGATGAACGAGGCCAAAAGGGCACGAACAGAGTCGTGAGAATCATATGCAAAAAAACTAGTTTCAAAACCTTAGAAATATGTAAATTTATCATTTATTAAATGAAGGTGTTATTCTTCTAAAAATCCCTATTTTTTTCTAAAACTGTTCAACTTCACATTTAATAGTGACTTCGGAATAAATTGAACTTATAGTTTCCAAACTACTTAATTTTTGGTCAAACGAATATTATTCATGGATTCTAATATTCAAGAATTACGGATGAGGTTCATTTATCATAGAATTGTCCAAAAAGAACATAAATTATATTTAAACCCAATTTACAAAGGAAGAAGGATTTTTCAAATATTCGACGTAAACCAAACATACTATTTCATGCCAAGAGACTGGAAACCTTTACATACCTCAATTTTGCGTGCCAACTAGCTCCAATGTAAGGTCAATCCAACTTAGACTTCCAGATGTTCAATGTCTACACAATTATAATAACGCCAATGATTAATATCTATATCGTACCTTAATTCCTAACTTTTTAGTTCTAAATGTTATAAAAAATTTCGGCAGCATCTCCCCTTAATATACTCCGCCCCTAGAATTCAACTCGGCTCAAATAATCAATCAACACAACAACAACAACTATCTACAACCTTGATAAAACATCTCCAATGCCATAAACATCCAAAAATATCACAAAACGCTATTATGACATAATTGGAAAAAATAGGGCAGCTAACATCTCACGGTATATCTACCATATTTAATCTTTCCTATACACTTCAAAGTGTATTGCACCACTCCAACGCCCAATGCCAGCTCCCAATGTTAAAAACATAACGTTATACTTTCAACGGGGTTCCAATTCAGGCTAACGTTCATGTAAACATTAAAATAGTTTTCTAACACTTCTTTCACCCCATAAAGACTATTTCCATGACAATTAAACACAAATACATGACAACAATTC
>JAOTQJ010083604.1:0-46262 GCA_025642045.1 Solanum sejunctum
TTCTGAGAGCTGCTGCAGGTGAGGATAGGGCATAAAAACAGAGGAAACTTTGCCGAAATTTTGGTAGAATTCTTAGATTTTAAGTTGTGTTTTTTGCGATTTAATATTAGTTTAAGAGCCTAATCGGCACGAGACATGGCCCCGGGGTTGGGCTGTGACATTTCCACATGGCCAGCTATACATAACACTATCTAGAGGAATATGAATGATCATGACAAGATTAATGTATTCGTTATGACTGAACAATCAGATCGGCAAACAGTGACATACATGAGAAATATTGTCTATAAAATAGTATTAGGTGAGAGGTGATTATTATCAAGTTTAGAAGTAATAAAACATGGAGAAACATACACACAACATGAAACTAATATCAGTTTTATTGGTTCTATTAATAGGTTATGAGGAAGAGGAGACAATATGAACAACACTGAACAACTACCAAAGCAAACATTATTTTTCTTTTTAATCAAGTTACTACAATAATTTGGAGCTATTTAAAGATGATATGTATTTCAAGACACCGCGTAATTGATAGCCAAAAGGGTTATAATATGATATGTTCAATAACTTACTAACATAATGCCTACAACATATGCCTACTGGTATAGCTAGGCATATACCGATACTTGTACAACGTACGTGTGGTGAATCTAGTTATTACTAAAAGAGGAAAGAGCTTAACTCCAAAGTTGGATTACTACTTTGTCCCTATACTGTATTAAGATAATTCAAGACATTTACTGAATTAAGTAAATATTATTATCAATCATAATATATCAATATAATCACACACACACACACACACGCACACGCGCACACACACACACACACACGCGCACACACACACACACACACACATATATATAGGGATGGCGATAGAGCGGGTTGTGCTTAACTCACAAATTTTTAAATTGTCCCACCCTACATGGTGACTTTTTTCATTTTCAACCCGCCCCACCCTCCATAAACTTTTAAGTTCTTTTATTTTTTAAATGAATTTAATATGAAAAATTAACATTCATAATTTTTTTAATTTTTTTTCACTTATTAGCTATTTTAGTCGACATTTCAACAATTGTTTCTTAATCGTTAATTAAAAGTTTCTAATTAATATTTTAACAACTAATAATTTATCGGACATGTCTAATTTAAATTTTTTTTTAAAAAAAATTAAAGTCAATGTTTAATATAAAAAGTTTATATCTTTGATTTTTACTAATTACATATATCTAATTTTCTTCAAATTCCTATTTGATTTATTAAACCCGCAACTCGCCCCGCATTACTTTTAAAATTAGTTACTTCAATCGGCCCCACCCCACTCCATATAACTTTAGACCCGCCCCGCCTTGCGTAGCTCTAAACTCACCCCGTATTGCTCATTGCCATCTCTCTCTCTCTCTCCCTCTCTCTCTCTCTCTCTCTCTCTCTCTCTGTCTCTCTATCTATCTATCTATCTATCTATCTATCTATCTATCTATCTATCTATCTATCTATCTATCTATCTATCTATATATATATATATATATATATATATATATACACACATACGCACACACTACATAATCTATCTGCGCTTCGCGCGGTAGTAATCCCCCTAAGCCCATTCCTCATATTTCAATATTTAAAATAAATAATATTTTTCTTTTAGAAAATTATAAGATATCAAGATTATTACAATCAACTTAAAAGATGTGACATTGTCACATATCTCTAGATGTTATAATTAATGATAATCAAAGTCCCATTATTGGAACACTTTATTTTCTATTGATGTTAGATTTTGTTCTCCAATTTAATTAGGCAACTTAATTGGCTTCTCAATATAAAATGATCTTTCATGAAATAGTCATATCTATTTTAGTGTACACTAAATATGATAAATTCAATTTGACTTCTTGGGTATAATTAAAAAATGATAACTACAAGTGATGCAGCATATATGAAAAAATGAGCAGCAGTAGGCGAGCAGTTTGGACTCCCACATTGTCTTGAGAAAACTTCTCGACATTTCAAGATGAATCGGAAAACAAAGGTGTAATTATCTCAATTAATAGAAAAAACTTATATGTATAATTTATTTTGATTGTTTTGCAAAATATCTAAGAGATATTACAGTGTTACATTTAGATCTTAAACATATATAGGATTTGGTATAAGTGTGTCTTCCTCATGGTATCTCATTCACTTATGACTTAATCCTTAGAGACAACTAAAGCTATTAAGAAGTGAAGCTATTCTTCTCCTTGCAACCTGTGTGAACTTTTTTCAGATCATGTGTTTTTTTTGGATGCTATATATATCGCATTCAGTATTAAATTTTACTAGAACTGTTTCTGGGTCAATCATTTATTCCTCGAAATTTGAAAATATAAGAACCATTTTGTGTGAAAGCATAAGTCACCAATGCAGAGAAATCATCATTTTTAAATCATCTAAACCTAATCAATTTGGGATAAATCACCATAAACATCATCCTTATCCGAGAAAAAATAACATGATTGTACTGAATTCATATTTTTCACTGTAGTAGTATTTCAATTCATATAGTTTAAAAACTTTAAACAAGGTTGCTTCTTTATAGTAAGTAGATCTAAAATATACTTGCATACGTTTTTGCACGTAGACAAACATTTTCCTTGGCTAAAATCAGATTTGTATGTGTGTTGTGCAATATTATGACCAAAAGGTAATTTTAAGCAGGTAATATCAATCCAATTTAGCCTTGAACCATCAAAGACTGAACCAAAAAATAACAGATTTTCATTAGTTACTACTTAGCTATGTTACTCAGACTCTTTAAGGGTGTCAATGAATTTTTAAATAATAATGTAGTATTGGCAAGTCTAATGGGTGCAGCATCGAAAGATAAGAATCTATAAAACTTAGCTACTTAGTGGGATTCGAATATATAAGCCACTTGTTTCTCAGTTTTGAAGCAATAATCTTATAAATAATCATGAATTTAAGAGTAGTTTCACACTGAAATTCAAATAGTATATAGGTCATTCTACCCTTCTAAGTATACAACACAATTCACGTGTAATGAATATGTCAAATTTGTGTAAGAAAACAATATTACCTAATAAATTCAGGAAAAAGGAAACACCACTTCCGAAATTAAGAAAAAAAATGAAAGAGACCTGCACAATATCTAGCACACCTCAATATTCAACAATCGTTGTACATTAGGACACTTCAACATCTTCAACCATTCTTGTACTTTTTCTGTCATAATAACACGACAATGAAAATGATCATGAGAATTCGAAAAGGTGAAACAAAATCTACTGGGAATTCTCAAATGAAATAGGTGATCAATCCCAATGATGTTAACATATTTATCATAACAGACTCTTCAACTCCTTGTGTATAGGCAAATGATGAGAATTCTTACTCTTCATTGCAGCTTTCCTGGAACAGTTTCATTATAATTCAACTCTTGTCAAAGCAGTCTAATTTCGGGACATTTAAAATTAGTGTGTTTTCCATGTTTGATAAGTTTAACCTCCATGAAAATATTCTATAGTAAAATTGGTGCTTTTAAGGAAAAATAGATGAGAAAAAGTCACAACTCAAAGGACACATCAAATAAAAAATGTAAGTAGTTTGGTAGACAAAGATGTGAGAGAAGTCAAAGAGAATAAGTTACGGGTATAAATCAATGAGTTACCGGTTTGTAGGAAAAAGAAAAATTCATAAAAGTGCAAAAATGTCAGAAAATTAAAAAATAGCTTTCCAAGATTGGGAGGCCTTCTACATAACCTGGGCTAGTTTTTCCTTTATATATATATAAAATACATCACATAAACAATAGTTCTCACACTCCTTTGTAATCAACATGTTATGCTTTTAGGCAATGTAACAACACTTATGGATATTTTTAGTATAACACTTATTCCACAAAAACTGTTAGAATTGTAGCCTTCTGTTGTTCCAAACGTGACGCATCAACAAAACCACAAACGCCTCTCAAGCCCCTCCCAAGACTAAAGTTTTCCCTCTATGTGTCCATGTTTTCACGACTTCAAAGAATTTCTCATAGTCCAATACCCTTACAAATTACCCAAATGTCATTTACTTGCAAGAAAACAAAGCACGAAGAGACAAATACTACTTACATCAAATCGAATGATGTCAACCAAAAAAAGTATATTGTGAAAACAATCCAAGCTTCGACGAGAAGGCTCTTAACAATCTAAATGTAGTTCATAAAGTACTGAAAAGCTTAAAGAGTATCCTATTAGATGGTATTGAAATGATATCAAAAAAGTTCGAAAATGTGCTTTGGAAGTGCCCGGAATTATAATTTTGATATATCTCAAAATCCGTTTAGGTTATTGAAAATCCAACTTCATATTTTTGTTTAGGGGGCAAAATTGAGTGTAATTGGTCTAATCCCAATTTTAGAGCAATCATATCAAAATCCAAAATTCTAAAGTTGGCGAAAAACTGTGAAAATTCGGGCCCCAGGTGCAATGCGCCAGGGGCGCACCATAGTGTATTTTTGAGCCAAGTTTTATTAGTACGGTCCAAGGCTTTTGGGTCTTGGGCCTAGATCACCCCATACATGAAAATACCTATACGTAGCCATATTTCACCTTCATATAATCTAAGACATTCCCCAATACTCTCTCAAACCCTTAGACTAATATTTCTCTCGAAATTCAAGTGTCCAAATCTCTTCTGGATCTTAAGGAATTCATCCAAGCTTCAAGACTCCATTCAAATCTTCTTCAAGGCATTCTCTAAAGTCAAGGTATGTGGGTTTTAACTATTGGGTCCTTTAGCTCATTATACCCAAGCTTTCTTTTTACCTAAATTGCAAGATTTAAATTTGACTTACTCATGAGTCTTACTTACTATAAATTTCAATGCACACTATGTTGGGATTTCATAAAATTGTGATTGTTTTAGCATATTAGATCTATGAATCTAAGATCTATTGTGAGATTTGATGAAAGATGTTTGAAATGACCACAAAAAGTTGCCAAAAATTGTGCCTCGAAAATGCCCAGAATCTTAATTTTCATATATCTAAAATTCTGTGCATGATATCGAAAATTCAACTTCATATTCTTATTTAGGGGGTAAAAATTAGGGGGCAAAGGGTTTAACCCCTATTTTAGAGAGAACGATTCACAATTTAACATTTTAAAGTTTTGATTTTCAGTAGCTAGTTCGCGTCAGTAGCGCGACGCGCACTAGGCTTATTTTGTGCTAGTGATTTCATTTCGGTTCAAGACTTTTAAGTCTTGGGCCTAAGTATTACCACACGAGAAAATGCCAATACTTAACCTTATTTCACGCTAATATCATCCTTAACGTCCCCCAATATCCTCCCAAACATTTAGACTCATATTTCACCCTAAATTAAAGTCCCAAAACTCAAGACCAATCTTAAGGATTTCTTCAAGGATTTCATTCAAGCTTCAAGTCTCCATCTCCAATCTTTACCAAGCTCATATCCAAGCTAAGTTATGTGAGTTTCTTTCGTGGGTTCCTTTCACTCATGGTACCCAAGCCTTTTTTCACTCAAATTGCATGATTAAAGTTGATTTATAAATGGGTATTGCATATTATGAAATTCACTGCACACTATGTTAAAGCTATGTCTAGTTATGATTATTTTACTATATTTTGAGCTATAAATATTGGATCTATTGTAAGATTTGATGAGAGGTTTTGATGTATATTGTTTGAGAGTATTGCAAGGTGTTGATTGATGGTTTATAATAGATTTTCCTACATGACTTCACTCTTCAAGTGCATAATTTTACACTAGCACTACACACCCTCTAAGTGTTTGATAAAATATCCGGCTAGGACTTTTTGATAAATTAAAGGTCCAATGTATGTCTTATGAGTTGAATGATGTTATGATAATTATATAGTGGTGAAACGATGATGAAATGATGTATGTATGTGATGACCAAATGATGATGAAAAGGAATGTAGGTATATAATGATGAAAGGAATATATATATGTGTGTGTAAAAGCACCTACGGTATTATAAGTGAATTGTTGGGCTCTTATGTTGTTATGTTCTTGGGAATTATTGATGAGTTATGAGATTGTTATGCTAAGATTTATGTTCTTGTGTATTGTGAAGCCTACTAGAAGGAGTTATGAACTATGCTATGTGTTTTACCCTCTAGTGCAAGGCTAATTCCTATATGTAGGGGTTATGAGTTATGCTGTACAACTTACCCTCATGTATGAATGCAATGTACTCCTGATTGAGATGTCATGTACTCTTGTTGAAGTTATGCAGTCTTGTTAAGGTTGTATACTCTTGTTGAGGTTATGTACTCTTATTGAGGTAATGAAATGTGCTCATATGTAGGGGTTATGATCAGTGCTACCTTCTACCCTCATATGCTATTCATTATCTTATGTACTACCTAATACCCACTAGAAGGGTTTATGACTCATGTTATATTTGTCACCCTTTAGTACAAGGTACTTGGATGATCTAATCATGTCACTTCATTATGTAAACAAGTTATGTAAGTATGATTATTTTCAAGCATGTTTTACTTCAATCATGATGCACTACAAGAAAAAGGATCAACAAAGACCACACTTTAAGGACAGATTAAAAATCTAGTCTCTAAAAGTATACCTACAGGGATAAAAAAATTTTTTGGTCTATATTTTTTAATTTTATATTTTTAAGTGACAAACAGATGAATATAGTCCTTAAATTATTTAATAACTAGTCCTAAAATGCTAAAGTGTCAGATATTAGGTATCACTTTATTTTTTTCCTTAAAATGAAATGTAAAAAGCACTCAAAATAAAAAATAAATATTGAACAAAATATCCTCTAAATATTATAATATCTTTTCTCTATTTCTAGTGTTTATAAAATTGAGCTTTTCTCATTTAGCTTTTTGTGGAGCCATTGATGTCTCTCTATTTTGGTTCTCTTGTTAATCCATCAAAAGGCAACAGAACAAGAACAAAGATCTTGAATGATGTTAGTATATCAGTGATATAACCCTTAGAAATTCCTAGTTTTATCTCTCAGACATCACAACAAGCTCCAAAGCCATTTTCAAAGTTGTTCAGGTAGTCATTCATTTTGATGTCCTTCCGAGGTAACCTATCTTTTAAGATCTTTATTTCTATTCTTTAGTTTTATAATGCCTTGGATGAGAAATAGAGGACATTTCTTCAACCTTTGAATGGTTGATTTTGTGAAAATCCAATTAAATTTGAGAGTATTAGGGTTTTTGTATGCAAATAGATGACAAAGCAACCACAAAAAGAACTTGAAGTCATTAACTCTTAAAATTCCACAAATCAAATCCCTATATATATATGCACAATATTCTTTAAATACTTATTATATTTGTAGGTTTTTTTAGACAAAAGATAAAACTAGAATTTATAGCTAACTGAAAAGATCTAAATATTCTACAAGATACTGTTCTACCAGAGCCACTAGTAAGTTCCTTGAGTAATTCCTTCTTTTAACAATAGAAGGGAAGGAGGGATGGACAAAACTAAGTTTCTAAGTCGCTGCCTGCAAGCGTGGGCTTCTCTTTCACTATAGGAATCCTAACTTTGCAGAGTTGGCATTACATGTGTGTTGTCCTGATCAATGAAAGCAGAAGGCTCTAACATCAGTATGCCCCTCAGCCTTAGGCTACTCTTCTCATGCTTCAACTTGTGTTGATGTTGAATCAGCTGGAGGCTCAAGCTCAAGAGTCAATTCAGATAGATTCTCCTGTGATGCCTTGGCTGGCTTTGATGTTGAATTAGCTAGTGGTTCATTTGTGGAGATTGTTTCTGTCGAAGGCTCATTTGGTGCGTCGTTGGGGTTTGAAGTTGAATTAGCTAATGGTTCAGAGTTGTTACAGCAAAAGTTGCTTTGGTGCTTCATCTGACTTTAATGTTGAAGCAGTTAGAGGCTTAAAAGTTATTTCAGCAGGTGGCTCCTTTGTTGCTTTAGCTGGCTTTGATATAGAAGTAGCCAGAGTCTTAGGAGTTGCTTCAGCTGGTGGGTCTTTTGCTGCTTCAGCTGGCTTTGATGTAGACGTAGTCGGAGGCTCAGGATAATTGTTAGTAAGAGGCTATGGTGCTTTTACTAGTGCTTTTTTTGTTATTTATACTATAGGCACCTCTCTTTCCACTTCTTGAGGTGCCAAAGTTGTTTCGACTACAGGTTTCTCTGTTATTTCTTCCATGACCTTGGGTGTTGTTTCCACCAAAGTACTTCTTGTTAGAGAACTAGTACTATGTTTTTACAGCATTGGAGCCACGATGAGTTCTGTGGCTTGATACTAAACTCTGGTGCAGGCTGCTTTTGTGTGGGTTCAGCTGGTTTTGTCCTTACTTCGACTTGGGATTTTTTTTGTGTATCAACCAAAGAGTAGAACTTTGTAGTATTGCCTATTTTAGGGTCATTATCGGTTTTCTACATTGCAGAACCTATGATCAATTTTAGGTTGATAATAGAACTTCAATAGAGAAACAATTTCCTCGGATTGATCATAACCTAGGAAGGCAACCTCTTACAACCAGAATCTCCATTCTCCAATTTAGCATACCACCTTCTTCCTTAAACTTTGTTGTATTACCCTCAAAAGACTAACATGCATATCTCATTAGTGAACACAAACCATCATATTATCACCAAGACTACCATAAGCCTATTAGAGTAGGGGATAAAAGATCCTATTCATGAGACTTATAGGCATAATCCAGCGCACTAGCCAAACCAAAAGATATTACCCCAATTCTGAAATATCAGAAAGGGACATTCAAGGCCTCATCTACCACCACCAACAATTCAATAACAAAACAACTTAGGTTTTACATCTCCATTGTTATGCGATGACAAATGCAACCCCTTAGAGACCCAATTGTTCCCTAAGACAAGAAATAGACCTACCTCTTTTGCTACAACTTGACAACCTCTCACTTCAAGACGAGTTTATTAGGAATTTGGGATCTAGCTTTATGGGTCCTACCATCCATGAAGATACAATACACATGCAACTATTCCATCTCCAAAATGACATCAAAATCCATCATGGTAACTCCAACAAGTCACAAGGCAAGGCCTAATGCAATACGAACTTGGGTTAACACCTATGAACTTACTAGCAACAATATACACAACAAAAGGATATATACCAAGGATCCACATAACACCTTGGGTACACGAGAAGCCCCACTAGCAACCAAAAGAATAGACAAGAAATAGCGGTACACCCAGCCTAACAATATGTGCATAATAAAGCCAAGAAAACATCAATATATCAGTAATTGCATTAGTCATCTCATCCCCTCCTAGAGCTATTTGATTAACATGACCACCTTGATCTGAAGGTCGACCACCCTTGCACCCCCTTCGGACAAACGGAAAATCCACTAGCTTGTGAGCCACTTCACTATATCCAAAGCAAGCATAAGTGTTCCTCCAACATGGGCCACCCTTGTGCTTCCCACACGTAGAGCACTTAGGATTAGTCATCCCCCCGTAACCTTCATTGCTCTTATTGTATTTTCGAGGGCAATATTTCCTCTTATGTCCCACTTCGCCGAAATCAAAACAGTCATTGGTGCCTTTGAAACATGGTCACCTATGAGTCTTACCATATGTCTGACACATAGCATCACCCATATCCTTAAGACTTTGGAACTTTCCTTCAACACGGGCCCTCTTGACCTTACTATCTCTACTCTTATCATTTGAAGTCTCAGAAGCTTCCATTTGTTGTTCGAGGTGAGTTGAGAATTTCATTGTAGCTTTAGCCACCTTCCATAGAGCATTACACATCTCCACATTCCTCTTATAACTATCTTGAGACATATTCTGGAACATAATAGTTAGGGATTAGCAATAAACCCTAGGGGTACTAACTCTATCGCATGACATAGAGTATGAAGAAGTGAAACATATCCTGGAATGCCTTATAGCCTCCTATTCATAATTGTGGTGCACAACACAACCATGAATAAGACTCTAATCGACATGGTGTGTTGAACTCCGAGGATCTAACAACCTAGTGCTCTGATACCACGTATGTTACGACCCAAAATAGGGACTAAATGTGACACGACACAAGAGGAGCCCAAAGGGTGCCCAAGCAAGCTTCATAAAGCATCATTACAAATCCTTAGTCGCGAAAGCAATAAATCAAGCATCAAAGATAAAAGAAAGGGGGAAATAGGGCTGAGGGAAAAGCTTGCACAATATCATGGTCAAAAGACAAGAGTTAAACTCATATTATAGATACTGAACATGTCCTACAAGCACCTCTACTACATAGATAAGAGCGGGGTCCAAGACAAAGTAACCGGGTTCACCCTCATAGTCAAATAGATAATAAACAAGAATATCTCAATATATAAAAGGAGAAATGTAGACTAGGTCCCTGAAGTGGATGACTCACCAAAATACCCACGTAGAGGATGATCATAAACTTGAGCATCAGTTCCTACATGGTGACATCATGTAGGGATAGAGTATGCATTAGTACATTTGAATGTACTAAGCATGCAAGATGCAATGGAACAATAAATAAGCATCATAATCAAAATGCATAATATTAAGCAATAGACGTAATATAACAATATGACATGTATGTTCAATGCTTAAGTATAACATACTCAAATAAGTCATGCTCATATAGGATATGATTATGTGAAGAAGAGACCAAGAAAGTTGTTCAAGATATAAATCCCTTGGTGGTTGTGTGGTATAAACCCCTTACATGGTTGATAGTAATCACACCTTACCAACATGGTGAGGAAGTATAAACCCTTCGTATGGTTGATGAGTGTAAACCCCCAACATGGTTACCCAGGCTCTTATCCCCCAGATTGGGTATGGTCTAATGCAATACTTTATATAGATTATATCATATACATAAGCTTATTTCATCATCATAACATCATTCATATCATATCTCATGCTTTGGACCTTTAATTCCTCAAGAAACCACATCCAGATATTTTATCAAAAACTTTGAGGGTGTGTAATGAGGCTAAAAGACCAGGAAAATTAGAGATGAAATCATGTAAGAAAATATATAATAAAATAATCAATCAACACCTTGCAACACCCTCAAGACATATACATCAAAACCCCTCATCAAAACCAACATTAGATCTAAGATTTATAGCTCAAAACATGGCAAAACAGTCATAACTGTACATAGTTTTAACATAGTGTGCAGTGAATTTCATAATAATCAAGATATTTATTTGTAAATTAACATTTAATCATGCAATTTGAGTAAAAAGAGGCTTGGGTATCATGGGTGGAAGGAACACATGAAAAAAACTTACATATCTTAGCTTATAGATGAACTTGGAGATGAAGACTTGAAGTTTGAAAAAGAACCTTGAAGGAGAACCTTAACTTTGGATGAGGATTTGAGACTTGAGTTTGGGGAGTAAAATGTGACTAGGTTTTTGAATGAATATTGGGAAATATTTAGGGTAATATGAGGGTGAAATATGACTCAGTATAGGTAAAAACATGTATGAGAACTTTTACGCCCAAGACTTAAAGTCTTGGACCAAAGATGAAAAATAGTATCCAAAATAACATAGGGGCGCATGGCGAGGGGGACTCAAAAACCCCTCTGTAATTCGCGTTCTTGAAATTTTGTAATTGCTAAATCTTTTCTCTTAAATTGGGGTTAGACCTTTTTCCTACTAATTTGGACCCCCTGAACAAGAATTCGAAGTCTAATTTTTGAAATAACAAATGAATTTTAAGATATATAAAATTTAAAATTCTAGGTTTCGAGGCATATTTTCGGGTACTTTTTGGGATTATTACAGTAGAAAGGTTTTGGGTGTCCCTATTCCCTTCAATTTTCCTATTCTTGTTTATGGGCTTCATGTATGTTTCATGTGGGTATGTGAACCTTGATGTCTATATCTTTGTTGAGTCTACTATTGCTAGAAGGTTCATCGGTATTATTTTATTTTCCTATTGCCTTAGGTCTAACCTTGTGACTTTTTGGATTCGATGTGGTGGATTTTGAAATCATTCTTGGGTTGAATTAGTTGCATGTATCTTATGACTAGAGATATTATTAGACATTTTGTAGACTCTCGTCGGATATATGTGTTATGTGTTGTATTTGAACCTTATGATTATGGCCATTCATTTGATATGAATATTAGGGATTTATTATGGGAATTGTGATATACATGTCTGTTTGATATGGAAATGTGAAAGATCCTAAGTCCCAAATTGGCCCCATAGCGTGAGTCATACTTACCCTCCCCTTAGTCATTATGTGCTATATGCTATGTGAATTCATGCTAATTCCTTTTCCTAAGATATCCCCATAGTATGAGTCCTACTTTTCCATCCCTTAGAACTATGTGTGTAATTTTGAATGCGCTTCTGAATTAATGATGTGAATTTTCGTACTTTGAGTCTTATTTGGGACTCTTGGGTTCTCATTCGCCATGTCACTCCTAGACTTAGGTCCGGTTCATGACATCTTATGATCAATTTAGTCTTGGGATGAGTATTAAGCGCTGAATTGAGTTAGAGTAAGTCGAACTCAAACTAATAACTATATAGCTGGCGTAGAAGAGCATTAAACAGTAAAATCAAATATTTCCTATTGTCCTAATATGAGGACTTAATGTTACTAATTTTGGATCTACTGATGGGATGTCCTATACCCTGACAAGGTATTAGATAGATATGAAAATAACATCGCTTTGTTGTATTATTATCGGCTCAGAGGTGATGGTTGTCAGCTAGAGAAACTCCCAAATATGCCTTGATAGTACTATCAGTGGATGGGACATAGATGATAGATGTGTAGTAATTTTCTAAATTGCATTCTTAATTTAGACTCTTAACATGACGATTGAGTTTCCTACTTATTGAGTTGTGCTATTTGAGTTGATATTATTCTTCTTTTACATTTCTGTCATTTTACATACTCGTACATTCCACGTACTGACATCTATTTTGTCCTGCATCTTTTCATGATGCAGAGATAGGTACTAGCGATCATCAATAGGCACTCCATTGAGGGCCTACTTTCATTTAGCTAATTGGCGAGTCCGCCCTATTTTTAGAGGATATCATGTTTTTCCTTCTAGCTTTGATTTTTGCCTTTTATTTTATTTTGAGGTAGCGATGGGTCTGTCATTGCCACCACTTACTCAGATGTTCTAGAGGCTTTATAGACTAGACTGTTGATGTGATTGCAAGAGGCTGTAGGACATTAAGAATTATTACACTTTCTTGTATTTTAAGTTGGTGCGATAAAGTTTAACTTTATTAGAGTATCTACCTTATTAGTGTATTACGCGCTTGCAAATCACGCTTTCTCAGACGGAGACTAGGGGCCAAGGTCAACATGCTAGAGTCATTGGGATTCCCTAGACACTTGCTACTTTGCCGACTCCTATGGCAGAGGTTGATTTAAGAGGAGCTATCACAATACTCACCCAACTGGTAGCCGCTCACACTGGGAATTAGAGTTCACAAGCTCCCAGTTGTAGCTCTTAATAGTTAGCTGCTACGATGAGACTTAGAGATTTTTTGAGGATGAACCCACCAGTCTTCATAGGATCTAAGGTTGAGAAAGACCCCCAAAATACTATTGATTAGATATGCTAGGTATTGAAAGTTATAGATGTGATGAAAGTTGAGGGAGCTCAACTTGCTTCCTATTAACTCAAAGATATGGCAAATATCTAGTACAATCAATGTAAATAAAGCCTAGGTGAGGATGCTAAGCTTGCCATTCGAGAAGACTTTGAGAGTGCCTTTCTTGATCACTTTCCACGAATTTTGGGGAAGCAAAGTTGATGAGTTTGTCAACATGAAGCAAAAGGGGATGACTGTAAAAGAATATAGCCTTAAGTTTATACAACTATCAAGGTACGCTTTAGAGATGGTCCCAGACATGAGATCTATAATGAGAAAGTTCATATCTGGTTTGAGCAAACATGTGAAAAAAGAATGCAATGCGACATTGCTGATTCCGAGTACGAACATCTCTAGGCTTATGGTCTATAGGAAACAAATTTAGGAGGATAAGAAGAGGGATAGGGAGGAGCAATTGAGCAAGAAGGCTAAGTCGGCAGGGCATGAACCTAGCAAGCATAAGCAAAGTAAGAGGGATAGGTACTATTTTTAAAAGAGGTCTTCAAATTATGCACCACCCTTAACAAGTGCACCAGCTCTGAGTAACAGGTATCATCAGAAGTCTTAGAGCTATTAGAATTCCATAGATCAGGGTTCTCAATCCCAAGCTAGTATGACTCAAGGTTCAAGGGGGAAACTACCATGTAGCAAGTGTGGTAAACTCCATCGAGGTACTGAAGCTCAATCTTTTGTAGCACCATAGAGAGGTGGCACAACTAACATGGGTAGGGGAATAAACCATTTGTATGCAATGAGAAATCGACAGGATAAGAAAGTTACACCAAATGTTGTCACGGGTATGCTTTGAGTATTTTCATATGATGTGTATGCCTTTCTTGAACCAGATGCCACTTTATCATTTGTAACTCCGTATATGGCTAGTAAGTTTGAGATCTTTCATGATTGTCTTCTTAAGACCTTCAGTGTTTCTACTCCTGCTAGTGAGTCCATTCTAGCTGAAAGGGTATATATATCTTGTACGCTGTCTATCTATCATAGAGATATTTTGGCAGACTTAGTTGAGTTAGAGTTGATTGACTTTGATATGATTCTTGGCATGGACTGGTTTCACACCTGTTATACCTCTGTCTATTGTGAAACCCAGATGGTCAAATTCTAATTTCTGAATGATCCTATTATAAAGTGGAACGGTAGTGCCTAAGGGTAATTTTATTTCCTACCTTAGGGCTAGAAAATTATCACTTTGTGTGACTTAAGGCTGATGATGTAGAGTCTTTATCTTTTGCATCAGTTCCAGTTGTTAATGTGTTCTTTGATGTCTTCCTTGATGATTTACCTGGGGTCCCTCCTGATAGCGAGATCAAGTTTGGGATTGATATTCTCGCTAATACCCAGCCTATATCTATTTTGCCATATAGAATGGCACCTACAGAGTTGAAAGATCTCTTTGATAAGGGATTTATTAGGCGTTGTGTCTCTTCATGGGGTGCTCCTATCCTATTTGTTCAAATGAAAGATGGTTCCCTCAAGGTGTGTATAGATTATTACAGTTGAATAAGGTTACCATTAAGAACAAATATCCTCTTCGAAGGATCGATGACTTATTTGACCAACTTCAGGGTGCCACTAATTTCTCCAAGATAGACCTCAGATTAGGTTATCACTAGTTGAAAGTAAGAGAATGTGACATCCCGAAAATGACTCATCTAACCTGATATGATCATTTTGAGTTTTCGGTAATGTCCTTTGGATTGACCAATGCCCCTGCCACTTTCATGGATTTGATAAATAGAGTATTCAGATAGTACCTTGATATGTTCGTGATTGTGTTTATCAATGGTATTTTTGTGTACTTCAAAGATGAGAAAAGCATGCCAATCAACTTTGAATTGTTCTTCGGACCCTAAAGGATAAGTAGTTGTATGCAAAATTTTCAAAATGTGAGATTTTGGCTTAAATTAGTGTTATTTTTTGCCTATGTTGTCTCGGGTGATGGTATTCGAGTAGATATTCAGAAGATTGAGGGAGTTAAGAACTGACCTAGACCTACCTTTCCAACTGACATAAGAAGTTTTCTAGGTTTGGCTATTAGTTTCATAGGTTTATTGAGGAATTCTCTTCTATATCCTCACCACTAATTAAGCTGACTCAACAGAAAGCTAAGTTTCAGTGGTTGGATGAGTGTCAGAAGAGTTCTCAAGAGTTAAAAACTAGATGAACGATTAAACTAGTGTTGACTCTACCTAAGGAGACTAATAATTTTATGATCTATTGTGATGGTTCTAAAGTGGGATTAGGATATGTTCTGATGCAGAGTGGTAAGGTCATAGCCTATGCTTCTAGACAACTTAAGAACCACGAGAGAAACTATCTAACTCAAGACTTAGAATTGGTTATGGTAGTGTTTAAACTCAAGATTTGGCATCACTACTTATATGGAGCACATGTTGATATATTCACATAGCACAAGAGTCTATAATATGTATTCACACAGAAAGAGCTTAACTTGAGGAAGAGGAGATGGCTTGAGCTACTCAAGAACTATGACATGAGCATCCTCTACCATCCAGATAAAGCTAATATGGTTGCTGATGCTCTTAGCAGGTTGTGTATGGGACGCACTACTCATTTGGAAGAAGAAAAGAAACATTTAGCCAAAGAAGTGATAGACTAGCATGATTGGGAGTTCAACTCAATGATCTGGCAAAACTTTAATACTAATGCATAATTAGTCTACATCATCCCATGTAGTAGAGGTAAAGGAGAAGCAAGATCGAGATCTCATATAACTCCAACTAAAGGAAGATGTACATAAGTAGAAAGTGATGGTACTCATCAAAGGGGGAGATGGGATATTGAGATACCAAAGTAGATTGTGTATTCCAGATGTTGAAAGTATTTGAGAGAGGATCTTGTCAAAAGACCATAACACTAGATATTCTATCCATCCAGGGTCTACCAAAATGTACCGTGACTTGAGAGAGGTTTATTAGTTGAGTAGGATGAAGAGAGACATCACAAACTTTGTTTCTAAGTGCCCAAACTGCCAACAAGTAAAAGTTAAGCACCAAAGGCCATGTGTAGTAGCCCCCAGAATTTTGAAATTCTAGAATGGAAATGGGAGATAATCAATGTAGATTTTATCACAGGCTTATCGAGGCCTCACAGACAACATGATTTGATCTAGGTGATTTTGATAGGATGACATAATCAGCCTACTTCTTGGTGGTAAAGACTACTAATACGATAGAGGACTATGCCCGATTGTATATGTGAGAGATTTTCAAATTGCATGGAGTCCCTTGGTCTATCATATTAGATAGAAGAGCTTAGTTCACAACCTAATTCTAGAAGTCCTTTCAGAAAGGGCTAGGTTCAAAGGTGAACCTTAGTACTAATTTCCACCCTCAGATTGATGATCATGTAGCACAAATGATACAAACTTTGGAGGATATGTTTAAAAATTGCGTCATTGACTTCAAAGGTAATTGGAATGATAACTTGTGTTTGATTGAGTTTGCCTATAATAACAACTTTCATTCAAGCAAATAAATGGCTCCTTATGAGGCCCACTATGGGAGGATATGTAGATCACCGATTGGATGGTTAAAGGTAGGTGAAGCAGGATTTATTGGGCCATACCTAGTTTACCAAGCTATAGAGAAGGTAAAGAACCCAAGAGTCACCAGAAGTCCTAAACTGATATTAGAAGAAGGGACCTATAGTTTTAAGTGAGTGATTGGGTATATCTAAAAATATCACCCATGAAGGGTGTAATCAGATTCAGGAAGAAGGTTAAGTTAAATCCTTGATACATTGGTCTATACCAAATTATGAAGAGAGTGGTAAACGTAGTTTATGAGTTGGAGCTACGACAAGAGCTAACAACCATCCATCCGGTCTTTCATATTTCATGCTTAAGAAGTGTTTGGGAGATCCTTCCTAGGTTTTGACTATTGAAAGCACTGAACTGAAGGATAGTTTGAGTTATGAAGAGATCCCAGTATCTGAGTATTTGAGTTCATGCTTGATAGGTCTCCTAGTTGCTCATCATTCGATAATAAATGATCCTAAGAAGAAGCTATTGTGACACCTCATAGGTTTATTGTTACATGTACCCATGTTACAAGGATCATTCTCATATGTGTGAAATGTATTAGGATCATAAGAGACCTCTAATACTTAGTAGATTTCAAAATCTTCCTATAAATTAAGTTTCTAGTGTTAAATTATATAAAGGTTAACTTTAAATGATCATAACTCTTAGAACATAGTGAATTAGATGTCACATGACCTACCAAATGAAAGGTCTTTGAATTAGATTTTTAACGCAACTTATTTCATCTTATTTGGAGTTTGGAGTCAAAGGTTATGAACATTTTACTAAAGACTACTAGAGTAAAAAGGAAATACAAAACCTAATACGGGTCATGAACCCGATATGAGAACATTCATGACATAAGAGGCTCTATAACAGCTTTTATAGTTTCCTTATCCCTATATACCTAGTCAACCTCAACATGTTTATGGGAGGGATCAAAAATAACCACCTTGGAGTAGAATGCTTCGACTATATCAAGTGGCTCTATTACTTCTTGTAATGACCTTGCTAGTCATATTTGAGAAGATCTGTGAAATTTTGGTTTTGCTCTATCGTAATTTATTTTGGACATATTTTGAACTATCACTCTATGAATGCATAAGCTTAGAGTCCTTTGAACTCTGGAAATGCGCCTCTTTGGCCGCGAATGCAAAGTACAAGTTATCACTATTCAAAAATAATAACACCTCACTATTTAATCTGGACTTTTTTCCAATTGACGTTCTTAGTCTAAATGCTTCCTAATACATGATGTAAATGTCTATAAGATGTTTTTGTCATGTTGGCTTTAATTGTAGGTCTTGTTGGTTAAAAATTGATCCTGATAACACTTTTTATGAAAATGAAATCCTTCCGGAGGTAGGATAAGAAGAATACTTTGATCAAAGTAGATTTCTCTCAGTCCAATATGCTTGAAAGTATGATGAATACTTGGTTTGGACTATTTTTAGAGAGAGGGGGATTTGCTTGGACAAAGTAGAAGAGAAAATGTCGAAGTTCTTTGGCCAATAACAAGCTTCGAGTTAGCTATGCTTTGTTAAAGAGCCGAGTAGAACGAATCACACCATAGTGGCCGAGTTCTATGCTAATTCCTTAGAGACTAACTTTAGAGAGGCAATGGCTACCATGATCTGAGGATTTAGAGCTGATTTTAGCCTGTCCACTACCAATGCGATCAACAGGATGCCAGATGCTATTGATGATTCAAATTGAAAATTCTGGGAGGTCCTTCTTCTCATATCAATTTCTTCTTAATTCTCCTAGTTATCTAAGGTATTGGTATTGATTCATGATCCCTTTCAATCATGGAGACCCCTAATTCTTCTTACTTCTGAATTTTAACCTTACTTTGAATATGGATCTTTTAAATTAGTGTTCATTTAATTAAATTGAGTTATGGGCTATAGTTAATTGATGTTTTAAAAGTTATTTAAGCCTTATTATGTTGAATTGCATAGATATTAGAAAGTTTTGAATATATATGTCCCTTTAAATATTAAATTTAGGCATGGGTAATCTCAAGTATGCTTTAATTGTGAATTGCTCCACGACTTTACTTTGATTTCATCTATAATGTTATTTCAAGTATGAATCTCTATGCCCATGCTATTATCTCATCATACATGGTATATGCATGTATGAACCTTGATTTTCATGAAGTCTGTGATGTGGGTTAAGATCCAAATATGTTAATGACTATGATTTTAAAAAAATATGGTTACGACAAAAATGTAATCACATAATGTCTATGATATGACTCTGAGAAATTAATTATGGGTGTTTACACCAATATGTACAAGTATGGATGAGCTATTCCTATGCGTGAAAGTTTGCTATGAAGCATGATTTGGCTCTTAGCCGAAGTATGCCTGAATATGAAGTATGATTTGGCTCTTTAGTCCAAGTATGCATGATTATGAAATATGTTTGGCTTTTAAGCCTAAGTGTGCATAGACATGATTTGAAAGGACTTATGCTTCTTTTGAAAGAATGTATATATACATGTATTCTTGTTGGATGATCACTTAGCACCAAGCAAACTTGGGTGGGAAGGATATCCCTAAGGGTCCATCCTCAAGTCCTGTAACTATATGCCAAAAATCGGTTCATGTTTATGACCCTTGTGGATATTTATGATTATGGAAATCTTTTTCGAAATAGGTGGTGGTCTCATAAGGTAAGGTACTCTCTAAAAAGGGAATTGTTCTCATAAGGTGAGTCACTCTCCAAAACGAGTGTTGTTCTCATAAGAGAGTGTATACATTACCTTTGGCAAGTAATCCACTCTTTCTCTAGTGTAGGGGTAACATCAAGATTATAAGAATAGCTTGCTTCATCTGATATATTGATTGATGTCCCATCCCTATCTATAGTGTGGACGAAAGCTTATCATTCTTTAAAGTTGTTATCTTATAGTATCTGATCAACTGATCCCCTAAACTATCCATACATCAGTAAAGTCTAGCGCTTAGGGTAGGTACATTATTTCTTGCATACCCTCACACTTATATCACCCTGCCTCAAACTGATATATTGGGTCAAGATGGACCTGTCAAACATCCATAGAAAGCAACAATCTAAAAATGCCTTGGAGAAGTCCAAACACTTTTCTAAAGGAGCATTAGGCTCTCTAGATCTCTCCCCTGCCTTATACTACAAGATGCTAAAGGAGCATTAGGCCCTCTAAATCAACTCTATAGCCTCAGTAAAAGTGGATGCATCACCCTCAATACTCTATACATATAGGCTATGAAGTCCCAGGGATTCTCAGTGGAACTGGATCTTGTAAATATTAGAGGGGACAAATGAAAAAACTCTCATACCTTTTAGCTCTTTTTGCATCTGCTCCCAACTCTAGTTGTCCCTGATGAATAGAAACCATCCTAGTCAGTAGTTGAACTACCTCCTTCGTCCCCTTCTCCCAAGTCTATAGTAGGAAACACTAGGTGTTTTAGGGCATGTGTCCGTACCTACCTCAGGTATTATGGGAATTGTTGGGGCTAGGAACTATATCTCCTCGAACCTCAACAGTGTAGGGGAAGCAGTTATTATAGGAACTGGAGAATCACTATATGCCTCCATGGGAAATATATCCCCCATAACTGGCGAGGAATGACCAATATCTTCTCTCTGATTTATGCCTATCTCATATTGTATCATCTGTTAGTGTAGGCAACTTATTAAATTAAAACCTTAAAGCACAATTTTCATTTCATAGGTTCCTATAGCTTTGCTCTATGGCATGATCTATTAAGTGAAAGAAATGTAACCATCCTTAAATGGCTCATAGCCTCCTAACTATAAGAGTGACACACAACACACCCATAAGCAAGACTCTACTAGACATGTTATTTTAGACTCCCTGGTGTACGACATGGTTAGATACTAGGTTTATCACACCTTAAATGGAGGGAAGGCATGACAGGCACTCAATATCATCATTGCTTGAGTAAGCCTCTGGATATGCTAGCTTACTGGACTAGGGACCAAAAGATTGGGTAGTGTAACATCTAAAAAGTAAGCCTGGACAACAATAAGTCATATAAACCAAGGTAGATAAGCTAAAATGATAAAATACTAACTAGTCGACAAGGCTGTGACTGGAGATATACATGCACACACATTCATATATATATGCCAAGCCTATGGCTGGAAAGTAAAAGTTACAAAAGAATTAACCGAAAATATCATGTCCACAATAGCCTCTAAGAATATCATAAGCACTATTGTGAGAGGGCCCCGACTATACCCAACTGTTACAAGAAAAGGTAGACATCCTATGAAAGCTCTAGGAAGATATAGAACTTACCAAATTATGGCTTAATTGGAATTCTATATAAGGGATCAATCATAATCACTACCTGAACCTGCACGCACGAAACAAAATATAGTGTCCCTAGGCAATAGGACATCAATTGAGTAAAAATGTACTAGTATGTGAGGCATAAATTAAAATAATAAATATTCGTAGAAAAAAAGGTAATAGAGATACCACTTGTAACCAAAACATAAATAACCTTCATGACCAACATTCGACCTCCTAGTGATCAAATATGCAAGGTATGCTTCAGTAATCACATGTCATGAATATATATATATATATATATATGTGCATGTGTGTGTGTGTGTGTATGTGTGTGTGTGTACGCGTGCACGCTTGCACAAATGCATGACATGCTCATCCAAATGCTAGCAATGGTTGTCCATTTTGGTAGCTAATCAGTATCATATTTTCAACTTGTGGACATCTATATAATATACATATATAAAGTTATCTGGGCAAATAGGCCCCTTACATTTGATTATAACTCATAGTCTGCGCATACCATGCCATATAGGATATAAATATTAAATGCACATAGTTGGCCATAGCAAGAATTTAGCCAATCTTTGCTCGTTGGTACTCTTATTCTCATAATGTCATAATTACGATCGTAGAATATGCACATGACCCATGGAATCTTATATGTCTTTTAAATAAATTTGAAAACTTAACACAATATTTAGACTGATGCCTTAACTCTAAAAATGTTCAGAAGGAGGTTAAGGTGCTTTACATAATGGTTATAACTGGTTCCTTTCTAATTAGTAAAAGACAGTATTAAAAAAATCAAGTGTCTTTCTAGTTTAAATAGGAGTATTATAATTGAGATTATTGGAAATCACCATGTTACTTGTTAAGTTTTTCAAATATAGTTTTAGCAAGAAATGCAGACTGATTATGACTACTAAATTTCTCTCGTAATCTTTGTTTATTTTCAGTGACACCATCCAAAGAGTAACACCTCAAACATATAGACATATAGTCAGGAAAGCCGATAAATTAATATATAGATATCAAATATCTAATTTAATCAAATGAATGCAGTATCAACTTAATATCATCATAAAAATAATTCAACTATAATCCTAATACATGTTGTAGAAGGTCTTGCAAGCAATAGAATTACAAAATATCACATTTCATATTTTGGGAATTTTTCAGATTTTATGCTAAAAGGAGGGATGAAGCTTAACATTAACATACCTTATCTTATGCTTTCGACACTTATCTATGAGGGTGAGCCCGAGAGATCTCTTGGCTCCCACCCTATTCTTAGTAGAGGTGTTGTTGGATAATGAGTTGGTTTGTATTTTGAGCTTGACTCCTCTTATGCTATGTTATTATGAGAGACTCCCCTTAGTCCCATATTTTTCTCTATGCTCTATATGTTGATTGCTGCGATGAAATTCCCAAGTCCTATTTCCCTTAGACGCTATTATTATTTGTTTTTGTCTTAATTTGTTTTTACGACAAGGATGAATTCATGATATACTATGAGGCTTTATTGGGGTCCCTTCGGTCTCCCCATTTGTTGTGTCACGTCTAGGCCTAGGCTTAGATCGTGACATATTTTTTTACTATGTCATTTTTAAAGACATAAAATCCTCATTTTCACTCCATATTTAATATTTCAAACTTTGAGAGGCGATTTGGAAGGGATTTTTCAGAAAAATCTTATAGGTAAGTGTTTATAACACCATTTTGATTAATTTCCATGATTTTTATCTTCATTTTGACTTGAATTTCATGATTTTCAATATCCACAATTTAGAATTTTTGATCTATTATTTTGGAATATTAAATGTGGATTTCTCCGTCAATTAAAACTTGATTATAGTGGGATTTTCACCCATGAATTCTATTTTTTGGGTAGAATCCAATTTTGAAGTCAATTTTCAGATTTGAGACTTTTGAATTTTAGTCCTCATTTTAACCATTTTGCCCCTAAGCCTAAATAATACCAATATGGATATCAAAATGCACCTCTTGATGTAGAGTATCTATTTTTGTTAATGGTTGATCGATCTGTAGATTATTTTGAGGTTTGAATTAATTGAAAGCTTGTACTAGTGTAATTTTGATATCGAGGTAGGTTTGGATAACTTTTTTGATACTAAATTTGAGCTATTGAGCATGTTTATGTGATGTTTGTGAGATGTAGATTAAATGTGATCAGATATTATGATATGATTGAATTTGATGGGAATATGAGGTTGGTTATGTGGAATATTGTGTAAATAGCTATCCTATTGATTAATTGAGATGAAATATTATATTTTGAGATAATTGTGATATCCTTATGATAATATAAGACTTGAAATAATTCTTGGTTAGTCTTATGATTAATTGATGATGAGTATGATCAGTGTAAGAGTTATGAGTCCATTTAGGGTACTTGTGGAGCTTGTTTTAATGATACATGGTTATTTGTGAGTGGAAACGGGATGAGGCATGGTATTGCCATATAATGTTAATACTCCTTTATTGCATTGGTATGCACCTATATCATATTTACTAGTTGCGTTAGTATGTACAGATCTTATGCTCTATCATTGCATTGTTATGTATATATCTTATACTGAACTGGGTGCATTGAGATGCATGGATCTTATTTCTGTTAGGATCATTGATATGCACACATGCTATATGACTGATCACATTTGTATGCGTACATATGATACATGATTAAATGCATTATTATGCATATTTATCACATTTGAGATATTATGATGCATATTGAGACAACAATTATGGCTTGCAACGTATCAAGATACTTTTGATTATGGCCTCTAGTGCCTTATTATATATCTTAGTATATGGCCTGTGATGCCCCCAGTTCTATCTTGTAGCTTCGGCTTGATAGATGTATACATTGGACCCGCAACGATTATGATTTCACCTCATATATGGCTTGCAACACCATTGTGTTCATACATTACATTGTATCACATCATTGGATTCGTTTACTAACTATAATTGCCATTATTCATGATTCTATTATATTATGCAATAACCATTTTTGTGCATGTGATGGAATTCTTCTTTATTATATACTTGTTAGATTTCTCTTACTAGTCGGTTGAACTTACTAGGTATATTTTGGTGTACTCAATCCTACTATGTTTCCTCCCTACAGATCGAGCATAGGGACTCACACAAGATAGCTGATTCACGCTTAGTTGGACTTTTCAACATTCATCCTGATCGTAGTGATGAGGCTCAAACTATGAATTGCCATGGATCTTTGACACTTTCTTTATTACTCTAGTTTATACCATGCATCAGATATTACAAGACAACATTGTATGTTCTTTTGAGACAGTTGTATTTACTCTTCAGTATCGATTTAGATGCTCTTGTACTCATGACTCCAAATTTTTGGAGATTTCTTATATTTGTTGAGTTTGTTTCTGCTTTATTGATCTTTCTTTAGTTGCGATCTATTTTGGATCATGACAGTTGGGGGCTTTGAGTTATGCAAACCAATAATTGTAGTTGATGGTGCACGTCTTAGTAGAGCTTGTAAGAGAACGTTTGTATCAGAAAGCATACTTGATTGGGTAGGTAATTTACTTTGTTATTGATTTTTATGCTTAACCTAATAATATATGAATCTAAAAGTTGTCGATACATTTGTTATGGAAACTTATTAATTAGGTTGCATACTATTATTGGCTTGTAGAGTTGTGGACACTAAAAATGATTGTTCTTGGATATGGTTATTTCAACAATTGGAAAATGCATTTATAAGCAGAAAAAATATGTGTTATATCAGATAGAATTAAAAGTATTATGAAGAGTGTAAGTAAAGTGTTTCCAACTATTCCTCATTATGCAAGTGTATGGCATCTTTGGAAGAATATTTGTACAAACATTAAAAAGAGTAAGACAACATTGAGTGATTTATTCTACTCAATGGCAAAGGCATATCGAGAGGAGGATTTTGATATATTGATGGCTAAAGTGGATAAGCTTGATCACAGGGTAAAGGTGTACCTTTAGAATGCTGGATATGAAAAGTGGTCAAGAGTTCATGCAACAATAAAAAAGGGAAGAATGATAATATCTAACATAGCTGAATGTATCTATGGGTGCCTTGTTGAGGCACGACAACCATTTATATTAGGCTTTTTGGAATAAACTAGAATTTTATGTGGCACTGGACACTATAAAAATAGGAAAATTGCCTCATATACAAAGTAGACATTACGAAGAAGATTTGAAGAGATTTTGATTCTAAATGCATCCAAATATTCAAGAATGAAGGTATGTGTCATTTTTTAATTTTTTTTGTGATTCATGTGATGTAGAATTGACTGTTTATAATTTTTTGCAGCTTATTGCATCCTCTGAATTTATTTTTCAGTTTATAAATAGTGTAGAAGATATATAGTTTTTCATGAAAAGAAAACATGTAACTGAGGAAGATTCTAACTAGACAAGATACCTTCTACACATGTTGTTGCTGTTTTAAAAAGTAAGAATGTTATAGATATCCGTTCATACTGCTCATATTACTACAAACTAGATACATTAGCGAAGACATATGAAGTTCCAATGGTTTCAACACCAGATAGAGAAGATTGATCTGTTCCAAATAATATTTTAGATGATGTAATGTTACCGCCTAGATTCAAGAGAATACCTGGCCGTCCAAGGAAAAGAAGAAAGAAAAATTCATATAAAAAAATGTCTTCAAGCACAAAATGTTGTGGGTGTTGTGGACAAGAAGGTCCCAATCAACGAACTTGTACTTTTTTTCCCAAGGAAAAGTGATCTATTAAAAAATCTTTTATTTGTAATTTTTTAATTATTCTGTTGAATCTCGACTAATTATATATTAAATATTAAAAAAGTACTAAACTTTAAAGTTAAAGATATGTGTCATTTTTTATGATTCATTAAAAGGAATATATTTACATAGACACGGTACAATGCATCTTGAAATAAGATTAAAGAGTATAATCATGTATCATGTTATATTGGTGTATCAAATTATATGATACACCCTACTTATTACAATTTCTTTATATCTGATACCCTTGATATATTAATATTGTTAAAAATCAAGCACATGAATCAAGTCTTATTCTGGATGATTCATTGCAAGAAAATAAGTTTACTCAGACCTCTTACAATGAATCCAACAAAAATGCTAAAGTGTATATTCCTTTATAATATTATATTGGTGTATCAAGTTACATGATACACCTACTTATCACAATTCCTTTATATCTGATACACTTGATATATTTAAAATGTTGTTAAAAATCAAACTCCTAAATCAAGTGTTAATCAAGTATCATTTTGGATGATTTATTGTAAGAAAATAATTTAACACATACCTAGTTCAATGCATCAAATAACTGTATTAAAGGTGTGTACTCATTGATCATGTAATAGTGGTGTATCTAGTTTTAAAATACAATATCATAATTCAATGAATCAAACAAATATGCTAAAGCGTATACTCATGTCTCATGTTATATTGGTGTATCTAGTTTTAAGATACACCCTACTTATCAAAATTTCTATATATCTGATACACTTGATATATTAAAATATTATTAAAAATCAAATTCTTGAATAAAGTATTAATTAAGTATTATTTTGTATGATTCATTATAAGGTTTACTCAAACTTGATATAATGGATCTACTAGTGTATATGCATTTTATTAGTAAAATAAAATATTAAGTGCATATAATAGTGTATAAATTATTTTAGAAAAGATTATTAGTTCTTGTAACTTATATGACCATTAGTGTCTGATAACTCACGTAACCACTAGGCCATGTTCTAACTCATTATGCCTTGTAACTCATGTAACCTCCAAACATTAATTTCTCTATTCATTTACCTACATTACTAATCCATATTAATCCTATTTAAGACATGGGTAAATTTCTCACCTATAAAAAGTGATGTTTCTTCCTTAGTGAAAGGAGCAATTGTGAGAGAAAAAAAATGTGAAGTATGGATAAAATGTTGTTGTGTGTGCTATAGTGTGCAATAGTGAAAGAGAGAGTTGAGACAACAAAAATACTAACTCTATAACTATATTCACTATACAAAAGGGAGTAATTATATGTTGAAGGAAGGTGATTGTTTTGTGGAGTTTTGAACTCTTCAATCAATCTGAAGTTGTTTGAGTCATACAATGTTGTTAGGCTATTGTATCCTGGAGGAGATAACTCAAGATATATAGTGTTGGATCAGTGTAGATTATGCCGCAGTCGGCTTGAATCTCCTTAAAGAGAGCAAGATATATGCGTCTCAGCTCAGATGAATTTTATTCAATTTTATCATTTTATTTTCAGTTGTAATATATTGTATATATGATATATTATGCTATCAGTTTAGGTGTAGATTATGCTGCAGTGGGATTGAATCTCCTTAAAGAGAGCGACATACCCGTACCTTAGCTTGAATGAATTTTTATTCAATTTTGTCATTTTATTTTCAATTGTACTTTATTGTATTTATTGTATATTACACCAATAATTTTAAGGAGATTCATGTTTTTTGTTACAGTTTTAAAAAATGTACATATCAAGATATGCCTAGGGCCTAGACAAGACCAGCGAATTGAAAATTTGAAGGAACCCCAAACAAGCCTCATAGCATATCATTACACTTCCTTAGTCACGAAAGAAATTAAAATGACAATGAGAGACAGGCATAAACAAGGAAATTGAGACTAAGAGTAAACTTGTATATCATAACATTAAGAAAAAAGAGAGTCAAAACTTAGAGCATAGATACATAATATATCCAACAACACTTCTAGTACATAGATAAGAATGTGGCCATGACAAATAACTGGGCTCACCCTCATAGTCAATTCATAAATAAAGGAAATATAGCTTTAGTATATAGGAAGAGATCATAAGCAATGTCCCCAGAATGGAGGACTCACCAACAAGCTTGATAGACAATCTTACTAGCTACATGGATGATGATGATGATCAAGCGGTGACCGATTCCTACATGGTGACATCATGTAGACATAGAGTATATATTAGTACATTTGAATATACTAAGTATATGAGATGCAATGCAAAAAGAGATAGGCATCATATGCAATATGTATAATCATAAGCAATGAATAATATACTAACAATATGATTTGTATGAATGGTATTTGAAGTAAAACCATGCTTACAATCAAAATCAACTTGTATAGTTCATCATACATAGTGTGGAAAGAAACCTCAACTGATATAAAACAAGACCAAGTGAGCTACAACTTGGAATGTCGGTGTCTACCCCACATCAGAAGAAAGAGGGACGTTACATGCCAAGGTGGACCTCCTATTTCCTAAGTGAATCAACTAAGCCTTATGTGAACTGGATACTCCCCTCTAGTTCTTGGACTCAGGTACTCACCTCAAGACCTCATATTTAGGATACTCACCTCTTAGAGATTCGAGGACTTCCCTCTAATTCTTGGACTTGGGTACTCGCCTTAAGCTCGAACTCGGGTACTTACCTCAAGCCATAATATTTAGGGTACTCACCTCTAATCCCTTCAACTATGGTGGCACATATTTCTAAGACTTAGGAACTCGCCTCTAGTCCAGTCGGTGCTAAGTATAATCCCATGGAATATATTAGACAATAAACATAGAGACGTAACACGAGTAGCTCTCAACATCATTGACCTTGGTGAGCCCTACTTTAATAATAATAATGGGTCATCATCAACATTACCCTTTCAATAACATCAACATCAAAGTCTCACAAGAGGCATAATCTTAAGAAAGGGGCTTTTCGGCCCTATAATATCATCAACATTTTCTTGATTTGAACACATCTTTAGAAAGCTCATAATCATCATGAAGTCACTTGAATCAAAACTAAACCAATAGATCATCAAAACTTAAAGATTCCTTAAAAAGGCTTTTTCTTCAACACTTGGCGGATGTGTAATGCTAGTCTAAAACCATGCTTTAAGAATGTTATCATGCAAGAAAATTCAATATAAAACTCTCAATAGATACTTTGTTATACTCTCAAGCAATATACATCAAAATCCTTCATCAAATCTCAAGATAGATCAAAGATTCATATCTCAAAATATAGAAAAAATAGTATAATTTCATAAACCCCAACATAGTGTGCAGTGAATTTCATGATAAAGAAGACACATGAATAAATCAACTTTAAATCATGGAATTTGTAAGAAAAGGAAGTTTGGACATTATGGGTGAAAGGAACCAATGAAAAAAACCCACATACCTTAGCTTTCGAGATGAACTTTATGAAGATTGGAATGGACACTTGAAGCTTGGTTGAATTCCTTAAGATCCAGAGAAGGTTTTGGCACTTGAAATTTCAGAGAGATATAAGCCTAAGTGTTTGAGTGAATATTGGAGAATGTATTGTATGATTTGAAGGCAAAATATGTCTAAATATAGGTATTTAATGTATGGGGGAAGGCTTAGGCCCAAGACTTAAAAGTTTTGGACCAAGATTAAAATCTAGATAGCAAATTGTACAGGGGCGCTGAAACGACCCCAAAAAGTGCCCAAAAATGTGCCTCGAAATGCCCAGAATTTAATTCTCATATATCTAAAAATTCATTTATTATTTTGAAAATCTGACCTCATGTTTGTGATCAGGGGGTCAAAATTAGGTGAAAAGGGGTCTAACCTCGATTTAAGAGCGAAAGAAAAGTTATTATCAATTTTTAAGGGATGATTTCTAGTGAGCTGTTCGTGATGCTCCTGCGATGTGCCTTGGGCGCGCTTTAGTATAAATCCCTCTCCGCATCCTCTTCATGATGTGTAGATGTGTTTATTGCCTAAAGGTCTTTCTTTTGTGGCCCAAAATATTCTATGTGTTGGGCCCAAGTTTCCCCAACGTGTTTTGATCTATACATAGTCAAATTCTTACATCATCCTAAACATTTTCCAATACACCCAAAACACTTAGCCATATTTTTACTCCCAAATTCACGACCCAAAATCCTCATCCGGATTTAAGGATTCTCTCCAAGATTTAAGTCTCCATTGTCAACATTCACCAAGAACTTCTCCAAAGATAAAGTATGTGCTGTTGAACCATTGGGTCCTTTCACCATGGTGCCTAAACCTCCATTTTACTAATATTGCATGATAAAAAGTTGATTTTATGTATTGTATATTGAGAAATTTACTACAGAGTAATTTTAGTTGATGAAAGTATGGTTGTTTTAGCATGTTTTGAGCTCTAACTCTTGGATCTAATGTTAGAATTGATGTGGGGTTTTGATGTGAATGTCTTGGGGGTGTTGGAAGGTGTTGATTGATGGTTTTGCAGCAAATTTTATTTTCAATGATTTCATCTCTAAATTTCATGGTCTTTTACCCCTATTACACACTCCCAAGGTATTTGATAAAATGTTCGGTTATGGTTTCTTGAGTAAATAAAGGCGCAAAGCATGAGATATGATATGAATGATGTTGTGGTACTTAAAAGAGCTTATGTTTATGATGTAATTAACTATATGATGATGAAATGAGCTTATGCATATGATGAACTCTATATAAAGTATTGCATTAGACCATGCTCGATCCAAGGGGACAAGAGCCCAAGTAACTTAGGGAAGGGTTCGTACTTCTCCAACTGGTGATAGGGAGGCATCATCACTAACCTAGAAGGGGTTTCATACTCATCAACTGAGATAGGGGTTCGTACTCATCCATCTAGGTGATGAGGCGGCATTATCACCAATCGCGATGAGCGTTCATACTAATCCATCTACGTGATGTGGCAGCATAATCACTAACCCCAAGGGGTTCATACCTCGAAAATCTTGCTTGCTCTTTCTACATATATGATATTCTATATGAGCATGAATTACTTAAGCATATTTTACTTATGAACATACATGTCATCTTTTTATATTATGTCTATTGCCTATTATTATGCATGATGATCATGAAGATTATCTCTTGTTGTATTGCATCCCACATACTTAGTACATTCAAATGTACTATACATTCAAATGTACTAACCCATATTCTTACCTACATGATATCACCATGTAGGAACCAGTGCCCAAGTTGATCATCCTCCCCCTCTATGTGGCAAGATGGTACTATTCCTAGCTTGTTGGTGAGTCCTCCATTTTGGGGACTTGGGTGTATATTTTCCTTTTGTCTATACATTGAGACACTATCTTATATTCTATTTATGATAAGGGTGATCCCAGTTACTTTATCTTGGACCCTGCTCTATCTATGTATGTACATATATTTGTTGGAAAAGTTATGTATTTATGATGTGAGCTATGATTCCTTGCCTTTTGATGCTGATATGTTGTAAACGTTTCCCTTAGCCCCAATTGCTCCACTCTATTCTACATGGCTTTTATATGCTTTCATGACCAAGGATGTCTAATGACAAGTTAAGTAGCTTGTTTGGGGTTTCTTTGGGTTTCCCATTCATCGTGTCACGTCAAGGTCCTAGGCTTGGGTAGTGACAAACTTGGTATCAGAGCACTAGGTCGTTCATCCTTAGAGTCCAACACACCACGTCGATTAGAGTTTTATTCATGGTTGTGAAGCACGTCATGAATATAAATAGGAGGCTATGAGATATTTTAGGAAATGTTTCCTTCTTCATGTTTTAAGTCATGCTTCAAAGTTGTCATAAGTTTCCCCCCTAATGATTATTCTTTGCTACGCTAGATCATGCCAAACACTAGAGGAAGATGGGCTTAAACTCTCGAGAAGCAACCTACCAATCATGAGATCGGAGATGCTCTTACTATGCTTATCCAGGTGATGAACAACCAAGTCCAACAAGGAGCCAACCCCTCATGCTAATACCCTGGGAGCTAGGGTAAGAGACTTCATGAGGATGAACCCTTTGGCTTTCCATAGGTCAAAGGTAGATGAAGATCTACAATAGTTTATTAATGAGGTCTACTAAATCTTGTCTATCATTCATGTTGGGCCAAATGAGAAGGCAGATTTGGTGGTGTACCAACTCAAAGAGGTGGCCAAAATTTGGTTTGACCAATGGAAGGGTGAGACAGGCAATGTCTTTGTGGTGCTTTGGGAGGAATTCAAATTGGCCTTCCTTAATTGATTCTTCCCTCTTGAGCTTAGGGAAGAAAAGTTGGTTGAGTTTATGAACTTGAAATAGGGTGCCATAAATGTAAGGGAGTATACCCTCAAATTTAATCAACTTTCAAAGCATTCTCCCCATTTGGTGGCTGATACTAGGTCAAGGATGAATA
The DNA here is from genome assembly GCA_025642045.1 of Solanum sejunctum. Taxonomy (NCBI): domain Eukaryota; kingdom Viridiplantae; phylum Streptophyta; class Magnoliopsida; order Solanales; family Solanaceae; genus Solanum; species Solanum sejunctum. The sequence goes on from JAOTQJ010083604.1 coordinate 32,772, forward strand.
AGTTTTTTATGGGGGTTTCCAACTTAGTAAGTGAAGAATGCCGGTCTACCATGCTTATTGGTGACATAGATTATATCGATTGATGACATATGTCGAGCAAATGGAAGAAGAGAAGTTGAGACAAAAGAGGGACCATGAGGCCAAGAAAGCCCATTTTGAGGGAAAGTTCAACAAGGGTACTAGACTTTCACGAGGCCAAAGGCCTCCTCATGCTACAAATAAAGAGTTTGCTAATGACTTCCTTATACCTCAAGGTAATGGTGGGGTGGCTCCTATTGATGTGTGTCCAAGATATGGGAAGAGTCATAATGGCTTATGTTCGAAGGGTACTAGTACATACTATAGTTGTGGGGGCTTGGTCACAAAAAAGTAGATTGACCAAGAAACCATGGCAAGGTTCAGGGTGAAAATGTTGTCCCATTGGGTAGAGGTGGTCCACAAGGTAGTGCCTTATAGTACAAGAAGTTTTATGCTCTACATGAGAGGCAAGGGTTTGGTGAGGTCCCTGATGTTGTTATCGATATGTTGAGAATCTTTGATCTTGATGTATATGCTTTGATTGATTCGGGTGCCACCATTTCCATTGTTACCCCCTTTGTTTCTAAAAAGTTCCATATTGAGTCGAAGTTGTTACATGAGTCATATGAAGTATCCACTACTATTAGTGCATCAATTATTTCTAGGAGGGTGTATAGAAATTGTTTGATTTACATTTTGTATAAAATCTTATCTTGTGATCTTGTTGAATTAGATATGATTGATTGTAATGTTATTCTTAGGATGGATTGGTTGTATGCCTACTATAATTTTATTGATTGTAGAACCCATAGGGTCAAGTTTCAATTCCCAACTGAACCTGTCCTTGAATAGGAAAGTCATGATGTGGTAGTAAGGGGTAGGTTAGTAAGGGGTAGGTTCATCTCATGCATTAAAGCCCATAGGTTGATTTCTAAAGGGTATTTGTATAATATTGTGAGGGTCAAAGATATGGTGTCTAAAGTCCCATCCATTGAGTCGGTCCTGGTTGTAAATATGTTTCTTGATGCCTTTACAAGTGACCTTCTCGGTGTCCTTCCCGAAAGGGAGATAGATTTTAGAATAGATCTCCTTCTCGACACTCAACCTATCTCCATTTTCCCTTAACATATGGCCCTAGTAGAGTTGAAGGAGTTAAAGGAGCAATTGAAAGATTTATTGGAATGGAATTTATAAGACCTAGCCAATCACCTAAGGGTGTACCAATGTTATTTGTGAAGAAAGAAAGATGGGTCACTTAGAATGTGCATTGACTACCGACAACTCAATAGGGTCACTATAAAGAACAAATATCCTCTTCCAAGAATTCATGACTTATTTGACTAATTGCAAGGGGCTAGTTTTTTCTCTAAGACTGATCTTCACTTTGGGTACCATCAAGTGAGGGTGAGGGAGTGTGATAATCCCAAGATGACCTTACAGAGTAGATATGGGCACTATGAATTTGTGGTGATGTCCTTTGGATTTACTAACACTCCGACCATCTTCATGGACCTGATGAATAGGGTCTTTAAGCCCAACCTTGATTCCTTTGTTGTGGTTTTCATTGATGATATTTTGATCTATTCACATAGTAGGGATGAACATATGGGCCATTTAAGGGTTGTGTTACAAAGATTGAGGGAGGAGAGATTGTTTGCTAAGTATGAAAAGTGTGGATTTTAGTTGGAGAACGTCACAGTCTTAGGTCATATGGTGTTGGGGAATGGTATAAAAGTGGATCCTAAGAAATCTGATGTGATTAGGACTTGGCCTAGACCAATGACCCCATTAGACATTAGGAGTTTTTTGAGCCCTGTATGTTACTATAGAGGGTTTGTGAATGAGTTTTCCTCCATTGCTTCTCCTATGATAAAATTGACAAAAAAAGTAGGTGAAATTTGTGTGGATAGATTAATGTGAGAAAAGTTTCCAAGCATTGAAGGATAGACTTGTATCTGCTCTTATATTGTCACTACCCAATGGGCTTGAGGGTTTTGTTGTGTATTGTGATGCATCTAGTATTGATTTGGATTGTTTTTAATGCAAAGTGGTAAGGTCATAGCGTATGCTGATAGACAACTCAAGGTGCATGAAAAGAACAACCCTAGCTATGATCTTGAATTAGCCGCTGTGGTGTTTGCATTATAGATTTGGCGAAATTATTTGTATGGGGTGCATGTTGATATCTTAACCGATCATAAGACCCTTCAATATGCCTTCACATAAAAAGATCTTAACTTGAGACAAACAAGGTAGCTAGAACTTCAAGGACTATGACATGAGCGTGTATTACCATCCTAGTAAGGCAAATGCTATGGCAGATGCTTTGAGTTGTGTGTCGATGGGCAGCCTAACTCATGTGGATGGTGGTGAAAGGGAGATGGCTCGGGAGGTGCACAGGTTGGCTAGATTAGGGGTAAGGTTGGAAGGTTTGGTAATGGTGTTGTTGTGGTTGATGGTTCTAAATCTTCTTTGGTTGATGAGCTGATAGCAAAACAAGATCTAGACTCCTCCTTGCTTGAATTGAAGGTTTTGATGAAAGAGGGCAAAATAGAGGTTTTCTCCCAAGGGGGAGATGGGGCCCTTAGATACCAAAGTAGGTTGTATGTTCCATGTGTTAATGGTTTGAGGGAGAAAATTCTTGATAAAGCCTATAATTCATCTTATTCTATCCACCCCGATTCCACCAAAATGTATAGAGACTTGAGGAAGGTGTATTGGCGAGGAGGAATAAAGAGGAACATTGCCAAATTTGTTTCCAGATGCCATAATTGCCAATAAGTCAATGCCAAACATCAAAGTCTGAGTGGCCTAACCCGAGACATAGGGATTCCCACTTGGAAATGGGAAGTGATTAATATGGATTTTGTAGTAGGATTGCCCAAGACTAGGAAAGGCTTTTATTCCATATGGGTGGTGGTTGATAGTATGACAAAATTAGCTCACTTTCTATGGTCAAGATTATGTATGGGCTGAAGAGTATACAAGATTGTACATCTATGAGTTAGTGAGGTGACATAGGGTTCCTTTATCCATCATATCAGATCGGGCTGCACAATTTACTTCACACTTTTGGAGATCTTTTCAAAGGGGTCTTGGTACAAAAAGTTCACCTTAGTACGACCTTCCACCCTCAAACGATGGACAAGTCAAAAGGATGATTGAAACACTTGAGGATATGCTTAGGGCTTGTGTATTGGAGCTTAAATTTAGTTGGGATGACCATCATTGATTAATTGAGTTTGCCTACAACAATCGCTATCATTCTAGTATTGGTGTGGCTCTATTTGAGGCTCTTTATAGGAGATGTTGTAGATCACCAATAGGTTGGTTTGAGGTTGGAGTGGTGGCTTTATTAGGGCTAGATCTAGTTATGGAAGCTCTTAACAAGGTTACGATGATTAGGAAAAGGTTGAGGGCAGCCTAAAGTTGTCAAAAATCCTATGCCGATGTGAGAAGAAGAGACCTAGAAATCTAAGTGGGTGATAGGGTCTATTTGAAGGTTTCTCCAATGAAAGGTGTGCTCTATTTTGGTAAAAAGGGGAAGTTGAGTCCAAGGTATATTGGTGCTTATGAGATGATTGAGAGGGTTGGCAAGGTAGCTTATGAGTTGAAGTTACTTAGTGAAATGGATTTGGTCCATCTAGTGTTCGATATCTCTATGTTGCGAAAATATGTTGGTAACCCTAATGCCATTGTACCTCTTTGATATTGTGGGTTATGTGGAGGATAACTTAACATATGAGGAAATCTTGGTTCAGATCTTGGATAGGCAAATAAAGAGATTGCGGAACAAAGAAGTGGCATCCGTTAAGGTCCTTTGGAGGAACCAACAAGTCGAAAGTGCTGCTTGGGAGGCTGAAATGGACATGCAAAAGTGGTATACTTATCTTTTTCACTCTTCTCAAGCCTAAGTAATGTACTAATCCTAAGTCTCATATGTGATTTAAAGTTCTACATTTCAGCCCCTATGTCGGTCATATGCATTATGCGTATGTTGGTAAACTTATGATGATTTTACACTTATGTTGAGAATTTGAAAATGGTGTTTTTACATTTTATCTTGTATTCTTGGTGGGGGCTTATTTGTGCATGATCACTCTTATCTTGTATGTCTTTTTAACATTCGGGAGACGAATGTTCCCAAGGGAGAGATTTTGAAATGACCCAAAAAGTGCCAAGAAATATGCCTCGAATGCCTAGAATTTTAATTTCCATATATCTAAAACTTCATTCATTATTTTGCAAATCCAACCTCATATTTGTGATCAGAGGGTCAAAATTAGGTGGAAAACAGTCTAAACTCAATTTAAGAGCAAAAGAAAAGCAATTATTAATTTTTAAGGGACTATTTCTAGTAAACTATTCGTGATGCTCCCGTGACGTGCCTTGGGCGCGCTTTAGTGTAAATCCCTCTCCGCGTCCTCTCTACATGATTTTTGCCTGGCAGTCTTTCTTATGCAGCCCAAAATATTCTAAGTGTTGAGCCCAAGTTTCCCAAACTTATTTTGACCTATACTTAGTCAATTTTTACCCTTATATCATCCTAAACATTTCCCAATGCTCACAAAATACTTAGCCATATTTTCACTCTCAAATTCAAGACCCAAAACTCTCATCCAGATTTAAGGATTCTCTTCAAACTTCAAGTCTCCATTGTCAACCTTCACTAAGAACTTCTCCAAAGCTAAGGTACGTGGTGTTGAAACATTGGGTCCTTTCACCCATGGTGCCTAAGCCTCTTTTTTACTAATATTGCATGACTTAAAGTTAATTTTACATATGGGTCTCGTATATTGAGAAATTTACTGCACAATGATTTTAGTTCATGAAAGTGTGGTTGTTTTAGCATGTTTTGACCTCTAAATCTTTGAACTAATGTTGGATTTGATATGAGGTTTTGATGTGAATGTCTTGGGGGTGTTGCAAGGTGTTGATTCGTTGTTTTACAATAGATTTTCTTGTATGATTTCATCTCTAAAATGCATGGTCTTTTACCCAAATTACACCCCCCCAAGCTATTTGATAAATTGTCCAGTTATGGTTTCTTGAGGAAGTGATGGCCCAAAGCATGAGATATGATATGAATGATATTGTGGTGATGAAAAAAGCTTATGTATATGGTATATTTGACTTTATGATAATGAAATGAGCTTATGCATATAACAAACTCTATATAAAGTGTTGCATTAGACCATGCTCGATCTGGGGGGACAATAGCCTGGGTAACCAAGGGAAGGGTTTGTACTTCTTTACCTGGTGATGGGGCATATCATCGCTAAACTAGATTGGGGTTTATACTCATCCATTGAGATGGGTATTTGTACTTATCCACCTAGGTGATTGGGTGGCATTATCACAAATCGAGATGAGAGTTCGTACTCATCCACCTAAGTGATGGGGTGGCGTCATCACTAACCCCAATGGGTTCATTCTTTGGAAATCTTGCTTGGTCTCTTATATACATATGATATTCTATTTGATCATGGATTACTTAAACATATTTTACTTATGCATTGAACATACATGTCATCTTGTTATATTATGACTATTGCTTATTGTTATGCATGTTGATCATGAAGCTTATCTCTTGTTGCATTGCATCCTACATACTTAGTACATTCAAATATACTAACGTGTAGTCTTGCCTACATGATATCACCATGTAGCAATCGGTGCCCAAGTTGATCCTCCTCCTCCTCCACGTGGCGATACTATTCCAAACTTGTCGATCTGTCCTCCATTTTGTGGACTTAGATTTATGATTTTCTCTTATCTATGTATTGAGACACTATCTTCTATTCTATTTGACCATAATGGTGAGCCTGATTACTTTGTCTTGGCCCCGTATCTATGTATATAAGCAGAGGTGTTTGTTCGACAAGTTATGCATTTATGATATGAGCTATAATTCCTTGCCTTTTGATGTTGATTTGTTGCAAAGCTTTCCCTTAGCCCCAATTGCCCCACTCTTGTCTACATGTCTTTTATATGATTTCGTGACCAAGGATGTGTAATGATAAGTTAAGAGGTTTGTTTTGGGTTCCTTCTGGTTATCCATTCGCCGTATCATATCTAGGCCCTAGTCTTGGGTTGTGACAGGAGTGTCGCGTTAAGAACACGCAGGGACACTATTTTTGATCTCACTTGAGATTTCGAATTTTTCTACGATTGCTCTAAAATCAGAGTTAAACCCATTTTCCACTCAATTTGACCTACTAAACAAGAATATAAAGTCAGATTTCCGAAAGAACGCACGAATTTTGAGATATATGAAAGTTACGATTCTAGACACTTTCGAGGCACATTTTTGGACACGTTTTTGGGTCATTACAATGTTATTCCACTTCAACATCACTCTTGTTAAGATATAAAGGGTAAAATATATTATTCTTACTCAATTCAAGCAGAGAAAAGGTAAAGAAGAAAATGTATTTTTACCTAATACTTTTTATAAATAAAGTGATATTTTTTTTCTTGAAAACGCGATAATAATAATTCTAAAAATAGTGAGGGTTCATGAAATGGAAAAACTCATTATGAAATTGTGATCTTTGGATCATCTAGAAATGCCCTAAAAATGAGTATTATAGTGTGTATATTTATTTCAAAATAAATCACATGTCATTTTTTGCATATGTTTTGGTGAGTTTTGGCTCTAACATATTGTCAAAAAAAATGATAAGGAAAAAATATTGAGAAGCCATATTGATGTGAAATATTTGGGTAAGATATCATAAAACATGTACAAGATAATTTGATGATATTTGTGGGAATAAGAAAAATAAATTATATCATTTGCTAACTCTACCATGGAAGTTTAGATAAAAACAAGTTTTAACTAGTGAAAAGGTGAGTTAAATTTATTATATCAAACACCTTATTTTGAAAAATTAATTTTTCTTATCTTGACTAATTGTGAAAGCATCAATAATATTGGCAAAGTACAAAATAGTTATTGTAACGATAAATTCTGACCTATAATGATAAAATACAATATTGTGAGATCTTATTGATAAGTGCTATACCATTTACTAATTATGATAATCTTGTAGATTCATGTATTAAGATCTTAGTAAGACAAGGGTCTGAAGCATATTGAGGGGGATGAGATTGAAGCCTCTAAATCTTAATCATATATGAGGAAACCCAACCTAGGGAATAGAGATCCTAGAACTAGGTTCAATGGGAAAAATAAATCATATGATAACTTGTTGTGAAATGTAGTAAAATTAATTATTATTCAACCCTTATGATATGAGTGCATTTATCCTATAATGATTTATGGAGGTTGAGTCTATGAACTCTTAATGAATGTTTGTATCTCGTATGTGTGGGGTCTCAAATTGTAGGAGCACCTTGACAGATTTCACCTATGTGAGTATGAATGCAGTCCATTTTCTATGAGAATGGGCTTGTTCTAGAAAATAGTCATCGAAATTGGGATAGCACAAGGTCATAATGTACTGGTTATTCCTAATATTTTATTTCCCTTAAGCAGTCATAGTTTAAGTCTGAGACCACTACTAACTCTGTAGTAAAGGTTATTGTTTTACTAAGTGGAGGTTTAATGGATATCACACCTTCATTATGCATAATATTCTACCTTCAACTAACTTGGTGAAGAACTCTCTTATTTTAATATTAGATAAGTGGAGCAATGTGAGTGTATATGCATTTTATTGTTAAAATAAAATACTAAGTGCATATATTAGCAGTATAAATCATAGTAGAAATGATTATTAGTTCTTGTAACTTATATGATCATTAGTATCTTAAAACTCATGTAACCACTAAGCCATGTTCTAACTCTTTATGTCTTGTAACTAATGTAACCTCCAAGACATAATTCCTCTATTAATTTACCTAAATTATTATCCACATTACTCCTATTCAAGACAAGGGTGGGTTTCTCACCTATAAAAAGAGGAGAATTTTGCTCTATAATAATCTTCCTTTGCTTTCCTGGATAATTACTAATATTTATTTGTAACACCCTAAAAATTATGAAACTGACACAGGTTCTCAGAAATGGTTCTACCAGAGGATTTACAAGCTGCAGTCTGGAGTATGACCCGTAAACTAAGTCTTGAAAGGTGTTCTAGAGTTGAAAATTTTTGGCGAAGTAATGAATGGAGTCGACGAGATAGAACACGAATCATAACCCATTCAATAGGTCGTCTATCAAGTCATGGAACAAGATCCAAAAACTCATAACTTTGATTTAGGTTCTATGAGAGAAACTATGACTTGCAACATGTTCCATGAGTCATCTGATGGATTGTAGAATGAGAATCAAAAATTGACTATTTTGATCTTCTTTTTATGAGAGAGGACAACGACCCGCATCCTGTTTCACGAGTCGTAAAAAGGGCTTTCTTGGTCTATTTCAGCAACTTTATTGAGGGATAATTTTGTCTTTTCCCATCCTTTTTAATAAAGATTCATGGCATTCTGGACTTGTTTTAGACCCCTTATCAGTACCCTAAGGGTATTACTCCTAAAAAAATACTTAGAAACTCTAGAGAGCATCGACGAAGGGGAGAAACCTAGGGTTCCAAGCATGTGAGTAGAGATTCTCTAAGAGTTGACTATTCTTTGAATCTAGGTATGTAAGGCTAACCTAAAGCATGAGATTATTGTCCCTTGTGACCCTATCGATGGTAATAGAGAGATTATGAAAGTGTTGAACTTTGTTCATGTTTTTCGTGATATTTTCTTGTAAATTTTATATATTCTATGTATTTTCACATGTTAATGATCATTCTAAAGTTGATTTACTAAATAAATACTTTTACATGAGTTATTTTGCAAACCCTATATATTAATTTGTAAAAGAATGCATAAAAGAACTTAGGGATTGAGTTTAGAGCCTTGATTTGAGAATGTTGATTGTGATTGTGATATGATCATGATGATAGGTTGATAGAACTTATTGTACTAAGAGTCTTCTTGATTGAACTGTAAAAGATTGGTTTAAATTTAAAGTATTCCGACATAATTATTTAATTCACATTTGAAAGGTTAATGGATTGCTATGAGTCCTTATGAGACTCATTGATTGGATTGATTGAGATTGATTATTTATGAGTATTGAGTCTTGGGAGGAGTATCAAACACCAAATTGTGTGAGAGTAAGTCCAACTAGAAGTAATTAACAATGTTGCCAAACGTAAGAGAGGATTGAGCCTTTAAGGTGGATGTCTGCTCATAATCAAGTGTCCCTGAAAGAATAAAGGACATGACTGTCAGATCCATTATGGGTTCGATTTGTTCTTACCACGGTAAGGTATTGAATGATTGTGGCAATATCAACAGGATTATTATGCAATTACTGGCTCATAAGTGATTATTGTCGGATAAGAGAGACACCAATATAAGTCCCAAACTGATAATATACTAACTTGATTGGATTAGATTGATTTGGATTGGTATTGATGGGTTATCATCTATTATTTATTCTTACTTTAGATAGCTAGTTGATATGTTGATTGAGCATTTTGAGTTATGTTATTCTATTTATATCTGTTTCACTTAGCTATTTTACATACCACTATATTCTATATACTGATGTCCATTTGGGTTTGCATCATTTCATGATGCAGAGACAGGTGTTAGAGATCATTAGCATGCACATCATTGAGGATCTATTCATATCCAGTTGATTAGTGAGTCCTCATCTACTTTTGGAGGATGCTCATTTAGATTTTCATCTAGCTTGAGTTAGTACTTTTAGTTCTTTTGATCTAGATAGCCATGGTTTGTCATGGTACCCTCTAGATAGCTTAGTTAAAGGCTTCCTAGACTAGATTTGGGATTGATGATTTGGATATTGTCTGACTAGTTTCTTTCTCACTAGTCGTATTGACTTGTTATTATTGACTTTATTTGAGATTGTCCACTTTTATTCATCTTTAGTCTTCTATTGATATTATAAATATCAATTCAATGAATACGATGAGGCCAAATAGTTCGCTTGGGGACTAGCAATAGTCTCTGAGTATTGGCCACATCTAGGATAACCTCCTGGGGCATGACAAACTTGGTATCAGAGTACAAAATTCAAATATCCTAGGGAGTTTATAAAGCCATATCTAGTAGTGTCTTATTTATAGATGTGTTGTGCACCACTTTTATAAGCAAGAGTCTATAGTACATTAGGAATGGTTATACATCTTTTTTTTCCGAATCATGTGATAGAGTTAAACTCTATGAAATCTCTCTCCAAATTCATGCATTACAGATTTACAGAATTGTGATCATACATCCAAGAAGAGCTGATGAAGGAAAAGGGCATCTGGCTTGATAGAATGCTAACAAACTCAAACCCCAGAATCAGGATGGACCCATAATCCCAACTATCCCTGTCGTGCAGCCACTACAGGCTGATATTAACAATGTTGAGCTTTTCCAGGCCATTCAGACTTTGGCCTAGGCTGTGATGACACTACTTGCTAGACAAGAAGTAGGTAGGGTGCTCCGAATATATCTAGTGTTTATGAGTTCTTCAGGATAAATCCACTTGAGTTTAAGAGACGAAGGAGGAATATGAACAGATATCGCTTTCAAATAGGGGTCCATGACCTTAGAGCTCAGGAATTTCATTCACAGGCTAATGTGGCTCGAGGTCTAGAAGGCAAGCCACCTTATGACGGGTATGGCAAATTTTACTTGGGAAAATGTCATGAAGGGAGTGCTGGATGTTACAACTGTGTCCAAGGGGGTCACTTCCAGAGGAAATGTCCAAAGTGGGCAAAAAGTCTCAATATTCTACACTGGCACCACCAGTTCGAGAAGATCAGAAAGGTACTACTTCTGGCACGAATATGGCCATAGACCAGTTGTATACCATGGGTGGTTGTCATGACCAGAAAGATTCCCCAAATGTCTCCTCAGATGTTATTGTCACTACCCGAACCTAGGGCCTAGGTGTGACACAGTGAATAGAGAATACGAAGGGACCCCAAACAAGCCTCCTAGCATATCATTACACATCCTTTAAACAAGAGAACTTAAAATAAGGATAAAGGGACTAAGGGAGTCTTTCATATCTTAAAACATACAAGAGTCAAAAGAGTCAAAGCTTAAAGCATCATTACATAACTTGTCCAACAACACCTTTAAACTTAGAGTTGAGCAGGGGCCAAGACAACTTTTTGGTCTCACCCTCATAGTCATAAGCATACAATAAACAGAAGAGAGTTTTCCATAACATATAATCAAAGAAAATGTCCTCGGAGTAGAGGACTCACCAAATTTGCTTCAAAGATAGTACTAGCCACGTGGAGGAGGAAGATGATCAAGTAGAGCTCAGTTCCTACATGGTAACATCTTGTAGACATATAGATGCGTCAGTATATTTGAATGTCCTAAGTATGTAAGATGCAATGCAACAAAAGATTGAGAACATAAGCAAAATGTTTAAATATAGGCAATGAATGAGCATAGTAACAACATGACATGCATGAATAATGCTTGAAGTAAAACATGCTATATAGAATATATTACATGTGTAGGAAAAGACCATCATCATAGACCAAGCAACTTAGTATTTGGAATCCAAGACATGCCACCCGCTTGGAAGGTGGATGAGGTACATACCCCTCATCATTAGTAGTATGAGATTGCCACTACCCGACAAGGTAGATGAGGTATATACCCCTCATCTTTGGTAGTACGGGATTGCCACCACCCCACAAGGTGGATGAGGTATATACCCCTCATCTATGGTAGTATGGGATTTCCACCACCTGCCAAGGTGGGTGAGGTACTTACCCCTCATCTATGGTAGTATGGGATTGCCACCACCCGACATGGTGGATGAAGTACATACCCCTCATCTTTGGTATGGTCAACATGCAAAACTATAGATACTTTTCATGAAATCAACATACTTATGCATTACTTTCATCATCATAAAGTAATTTAACTCATATATCATGCATTAGGCTTTCAATAACTAAAGATATATTAACCAGACATTTAAGCAAACACTTGGCGGGTATGTATTGTTAATATAAAATCATGCAATTCAAGAGTGAAATCATGCAAGAAAACTTGAAGTAAATCAACCCAACAACACTTAGTAATACCCTCATGTAATATAAATTAACTCTCCATCAAATGTCAAAATAGATCATTGATTTATAGCTCTAAACATGCTTAAATAGTCACACTTTTATGAAACCCGAACATAGTTCATAATCAAATGCATAACAAGTAAGACCTATGAGTAAATCAACATAGAAACATATAATTTATGTAAAAAGGGAGGTTGGGCACCATGGGTGAAAGTACTCAATGTTTGAAACCCACATACCTCAACTTTGGATATTTTCTTGATGAAGATTTGATTGTGAACTTGAATTTTTAATGAAATCCTTAGATTCAAAAAGAGATTGGAACACTAGAATTTGGGTGAAATATTTTCCAAGTGTTAGAGAGGGTTTTTGGGGAATGTCTTGTACGATATGGGGTTGAAGATGTCACGACCCAACCTAGGGGCCGTGATTGGTGCCGATAGGGCACCCAGACATACACTATACTGAATTTTCATTCATGACAGCTAAGGAATTTCCCAAAATTTTGACAGAGTTTCCTCTGTTTTTGTAACCAACACCACCTGCAAACAGCGAACCCAATAGCACCAGACATTGCCGTATGAACATATATACATATACACATATGCGGGCCGACTAGGTCACCGCTGCGGCAGAACAACCCAACAAACATATCATACAAACGAGATCATACCAACATAATTTCCCATACCTACATGTATCCAAAGACTTCTATGTATAGAAACTGGACCACACAACGGGACAGGGCCCCGTCATACCCTCGAATATATATATATATATATATATATATATATATAAATGCAAAATATAAAATAAATGTGTACAAGTATATACTAATGATCTGCTCCTGATGCAAGGGAGCACTTCAACGGTAGACTGAAGTCCTATGAAAATGACCCTTCAAAATAATGCATATTGGACGGTAACGATGGCGACCTCCAAATGCACGCCATACCACAACATAACACTAGAAGTTTCAAATCTCCGAATCTCCAACACAAACCCTTAAATGATATACGTGAACTAGAGCGACGGTGCCGAGCCTTCACGTATCATAAAGTATAAAGGTCATCATGCCCGTTTATAGAGCCGAGGAGACGGTGCCACGCACTCCCTTGAGCTGGGGCGAACTCGGCCCAACAGTCACACATCATGATACCATCCTAGTCCAACTCCTTATATCTCCGCTAAGCAAATACAGTCCATGGGCGAACCAACCCACCGTATCTAGCCAACCTCAGAATATATATATACATATAATGATATATGCGCACGAAATATCTAGCCCGGGAACCGGTGAACGAGGCCAAATAGGTACGAACAGAGTTGTGAGAATTATATGCATAAAAACTAGTTTCACAAACTTGGAAATATGTAAAATGTTCACTTTTGA
>JAOTQJ010083644.1:0-12429 GCA_025642045.1 Solanum sejunctum
ACAATAAGAAACACATTACAGCTATTTTAATGGAATATACATCATTTAACTCTAATGCGGGTACCCAAATCTCAGTTTCAACCTGCTTGCAAACCTATCAAGCAAATGAAAACATAAAGATGCATCCGGCAATTGTTCACGCTCCAATAACAAAGTGGTCGGAGTCAATAATAAACCTAACTAGAGGTGAGGATCGAATCCATGGGGAATACAGGGAATGGCTATATAGATCCACTACCAATAATTTCAAGCATTGATTACTAAAGTCTCTAATATTGGGGGGTGGGGTTTGTGATTCAAAAAAAATTAAATTAATACTACAATAATTATGCGGGAAGATAATAAAATTGAGGGACAACTTGGGAATTGTGTTCCACATGATTGATTGACTCAATTACCCTAGACAACATAACTCTAGTTGGGAATTCACATGCCAGATGGTAACTTAAGTTCTTTCAACCCTCTTGTGAAGGTGAAGGTTACATTTCACGATGACACTTGGTCGACAAACATGTTGTGCCAACTAACCATTACCCATTATCCTAGTAATCCTCTGCTTAGTCAGGTTTGGTTTATTACACAAAAGATATTAATTGAATCCTGTCATTTACTTCCCTTTCCATATTCATCACTACCTTGGTAGGGATTGTGATGGTAGGCGAGGTTTGGTGTTGGCCATCCAAACATCAATCAAAATGAAGGAAAATAAACAATACATGCAAAACCCCAATCAATGAAATGCACAAAGTCTAAGTTATTTTAAGTCAACTACTCATGGTTCCCACATCTCCAAGTTGTTGGTGCTTAACTACTCATGGTTAAGGCAAAATCAAAAACAATGAATGTAAAGACATAGTTGAGAGTTTACCCAAAATAATGAAAAATAAGAACACCTTCAAGTTGGAAACCATAAACTTTTGTTAATAGAAGATGTGTACAATGTGATTTTCCAAACCCTCAAAGTGGGACTTCAAGGTAAAACTCAAAATCTACACTAAACCCTAGAATATTCTAGAGAGAATATTCAAAGTGTAGAATAAGAGATTCAAAGTTTGGTTCTCTCCTAAAAGAAAACCCTATCATTAAGTCTTTATACAATTCACAAATTTACCCTAAAAATTAAATAGCAAAGATAGTTGGCAGCAGGTATGTCGCGCTGGTACGACTCGTAAGGTCACCTACGAGTCATAATCGGGGTTTGGTGGTCAGCTTCTTGTATTTTTGACTTGACTTCTATGACTCACTGTTACGAATTGTTGCTTGGTCTATGACTTGTATGCTTCTCTCAAAGTTTCGGCCTTCAGTTTTTGGTCCAAAATTTTAGCTCAATGTTTCTTGCTATGATCCTGCCTATACAAGTCATAGTGAGACATATGACTCGTAGAGAGGCCTCGTAAGGATAATCTCCACTTAGAAGATTTTTGATTTTTCTCTTTTCTATAAGATCACCCTATGACTCGTAGCTTGGGCTACGACTTGTAGAATGGCTCGTATGTCCAGCATTTCAGCAAAATTTGTGATTTTCTCCAAAAATCATGCCAACCTATCTTTTCTACAAAAACAACATAAAAACACATAAAATCCATAAAAAGTCTCATTAAGAACTTACAAAATCCCTTGTTTCAGGCATCAAATGCGCAATATTTTGATACCACATCAACACCCTCAAATTAGAACTATTGTTTGTCCTCAAGCGATGACTCAATCTAAGCAGACAATGAGAAATACATAGAAGTTACTCTAATGGCATATACATCACTTAACTACAATTTAGGTACCCAACTCTCATTTTAAATATCTAATTGTAAAGCTACTAAGCAAACCAAAACACAAAGATATATCTAACATTCCTACTATGACAAGCGAAGAAGTATCAATAATCCACAATCCTTAGTCATATGCCAATCATGTAGTGCAAATTCCCTCACAGAAAAGAAGTCCCTCTTCTCACTCAAAGGGCATTTAAAATACAGGGACTGTGCAAGCATTCTCACTCTCACAAATGAAATTCATGCATAATGACTAACACCATAAGCTTGCCTCTATACTCAATTTTCAAACTGATGACAAAGTTGATTCGAATCACTTTAGGACTTAATGGCTTCGAACATAGGATCATGGGGCTTCGTATGGAATTTTCGACAAGTAATGACTATAAGCTATCCTTGAACCATGTTTATCAACTGTCTTACCTCCATGACTCAACTATTTTCACCAAATCTGCCCTTGTTTTTCCTTTTCAAACTTTTCCTGGGTGTTTTCTTTCTCTTTTTAAGTTGTGCCTTATTTCTGAACTCATTTTTGCTATTTTCTTCAACCTAAGGCAACTTTATTTTTCTTTTTCTCACCTGGAAAATGACTTTTTCATCTCTTTCTTTCTCAACTAACCACCTCCTTTTCATTACTTTACAATAATAAAGGTCACTTTCAACTTAGGCTTTTAGACTGAGGTGAAGCACATAATATATGTTCTCCAAGCCAGGGCCACTATTTGTAGCCACCCTCAACTTAGGCTTTTAGCCTCAGTCAAGGTTCACAACTTCAAGGATAAATCAGGGCCAATATTAGGGTATTTTATAAAATAAGGCTAGGCTAGCTAGGTGTCAAGAAAGAACAGGTACATGAGAAGCTCAAATAACTGAACAAGGGATCAACTATCACATTTGGTAGGTCATTTTGGAAAGAGTGGGCTTACTAACAAAACAAACACCTAAGATCCTTTCACAATTTACCACTTCACCAGTCTAATCTTAGAGTAACAAGGCATGTTCTGAGTCCATACATAATACATGAATGTGGAAAAATAAGCCCACACAAACATGGCATCACATACATAATCAAGTATAGACTGGCAGGTTATGCTTCAAGCATCAACTTGCCTTCTCTTTATCAAAAAAAATATTGCCAGATAATCACATGCATGATTGCAACAATAACCAACAATCTCAAAATTTTTAAGTGTACTGAATTTTCAAAACAAAAAGAAGTAAAAGACTATATATATGTCAAAAGATAGTAATTACTATATATCTATAAATTATCTACACTATCTAAATATGTCGATTCAATAGAAATTAAAATATCCACGAGCAAAAAGAAAAATGGCAAGAAAACCTTTGGATCGAAAATAGGGAAAGTTATGGACTCGAGGTTACTCAGACGTCACCCTAATAAATGACTTCTTACACCCCACCAAAAGAAAATACTTTGTCCTTAAAGTGAACACACACACACACACACACACACACACATATATATATATACCAAAAATTAACAAGTTAAAACAACACATTCAAAACAGAATTAAAAATAACATTCAAAATAAAAATAAAGAAAATATTGTCTAAAACAAGGAACAAAGTATCCATAAGTAGCAAATAAGGACGGGGTCCAAAAATATTAACAAATGATGCTCAAGCGCTGACATCTATCTAGTCCTGGGGGCCTTAGGGCTCTTGTAGTCCCATCTTCTCCTTGGTGGTCTGGGCTGTAGTTGTACCTGAGCTCCCTACTCCTCGTGCTATCTGCTGCTCCTGGTCCCTCCTTCATGCTGCTAGAGCTAAAGACTCCTGCACCACCTCATCAGGTATCTGTTCTACTAGTGTTGTTGCCTTATCAACAGTCCTGAGCCTCATCTGGCTCATCGTTGGGTTATCATTCTTGAGGTGCCTCTTCCTATAGGCATATGGTCGGTCATCAAATAGGTCAAATACATCATCATCCATCGGTGCCACCTATAGGAATGCTATCGGGGCCACTGACATCTTCAACAAGTTAGACTTGAGCATGGGCAACTCTTCTTTAACACCAGTCATCTCAATAGGTCAGGCATCCTCAAGTGTCTTATGGAATTGATCCTCAAAGCTATCTACTCTGGCATCCACTGCTCTAACTCTCTCATCTATCAACTTACAAGTGTATGCCTTGGCCCTCTCCTCCAAGTCATGGATTGCCTGACGGACAGATGGTCTGATATGGAACCAGCTTAACTGGAGCTTCATCTTTGCTACCCACCATAACAATGTCTGAAAAGCAAAGGCGGACATAAGAGAATAGTCTTCAGAATCTACTTATGTAGCTGAAGGTGCTGATGCAGGTGTACTGGAGGATGGCATCGCCTCGGTCTTAATAGTTGGAGGTGGCTCTGAGGTAGCTGGAGTAGCACTAGCAGTTCATGGGGTCTGCTCTCGAGTTTATGGCTCAATGGGGAATGGCTCTAGAATACGAGGCGAAGTTGCTCTCTGTAGGGCCACCGAGTTCTCATCAGCCTTTATCAGGCTGGGATCCATGGTATGCACGACCTCTAAATGTAGATCTAGGTGGAGATAAATATTTATCCCAACTGCATTTCATAATCTATGTATCAGGATGGGAAAAGGCAATACAGTCCGAGTATGGATCGTTAACTCGTGGATCTACTCAGCCATAACGCGATCATAGTCAATTTTATAGCCTGCTAGAATGCTAGCTAATAGCACAACTCTCTCCAATGTGATTACATTATCTGTAAAGTAGGTTTACTATGCCAATGAATAATTAGACCACCAAAATTTTACTCGAAATTAGAGGTGGGACTTCACAATAGGATCGACATGGTTTGTGACCCATATAGCTTCAGCACCCGCCTCACAAATCTTGCTTATAATCCACCTGAGGAGCTGTATTTTTAATCCAACATCCTTCTCATTCACCTCCTTCCTTATCTTTACAATCCAATTATCATATTCAATAGTAGAATGGGGTTCTCTATAGTTTGTCCTAAATTGGACCCCTCTAATAGTTTCTCCTAAAATTTCAACATTCTCACCAGAAACTAGGACCTCATGCAATCGTGGTTGCTCAATAGCCTTCTTATTTCCGGGAAGGTGCTTGCGAATAGTAGCATAGTAGGATGAATAAAATTCTCGAACTAAATATGGGGCATACTTGCCCAACTTTTGTGAAAGCCACCTTAGCCCGTGGTGATCAATCTCAGCCTCCAAGTTTGGCACACTGCTCAGCCATGAGCCCTTCAGCCTGGACTCTTCATGAAATTGCTGGACCGGCTTCCCTTGGCCTTTTGGTTCTAGCCCCTTATAATAAATCTCCTTCATGTCTGGTATGCACCATCTCATGTTTTGGGGTCTATTGAACTGAAAGTATATGTAGGATCAACTGGTTGTTGGGAATCAGCCCCCACAATTTGGGTTTGAGATGCCTTAATAGACCCTGACTCTAAAATTGAGAGACTATCATCTGACCTGTCTTCATCACCCTCCTCTTCAGACTAGGAGGGACTAGTAACTTCCATCGGTACTAGTGTAGCGCGGGCTTGAGTCTAAGGCACATTTGCCTCGGGGTATATACAGAATCTGTGAACTTCCACAGATCCCTCATACCGCTCATCATCAGATAGGTCATCCCTCAACCATCGTCTTGAAGCTTTAATAGCTTCTTTTCTAGCCTTAGGAGCCATATAACCTGAAAATTCGACCCCATAACACACAAAAAGCACCATATTATTTGAATCAAATAGGAACCAGAAAGAAGAATCAACATAGAGTAACAAAAACAATAAAAGGAAACCTAAAAATAGTGAATTGAATCAGTTGCAGATCTGCAAGTACAAGGCACAGGTATGACTCATAGGATAACCTATGAGTCACACCATAGCCTTGTAATGATAAGGTGCCTAAAAAATTAGCAATCTAATCACATATACGAGGCTCAGGTATGACTTATAGGTTGACCTATAAGTCATATCTTTGGCTTGTAATAGGGAACAGAATACCATTCAGAACAAGGAAGGTTCGATGAGTCCCTCACTACAATTCATATTAGGCATGACGAGTCTTAGGTAGGTCTCGTATGGTAAATATCAAGGAGCTATAGGTGACTATTACCTCCTACGATAGGCCACTATGACTTATAGAGCGACCTATGACTCGTAGTGGGTCCTCATAGCAGAAAACAAAAGGCACCTGGGGTACTTGTAACCTTCCCACAAGGACTAAAACAAAACGATATTCAAAAATAAACAACATTGGAGTAGCATATCATCACAAACACACAATTAAACTTAATACGAATCATGCCCACAAAATCAACCATTACCCCTGAATTAAACAATAATCCCTAATTATTTTCACAATACCCAAAAGTTTTCGATCCCTAAAATCACAGCAATCAACACTACACAAAAATCATGGGAGTTCAAAGAGATCCTAAGCAAATTCATTCAAAAGGTATCTCAAAAAGTTATGCTTAACCTAAACATACATCAAAAACCAAATTGCACTTCGACACGAACCCAACAGTTGATCAATCCACAATTCTACACTATAATAACCATGATCCAAAGTAGATATGATAAGGTATTGATATCACAATTAACTAACAAGGGCGAATTTGCAATTCAAAACAACATTAAGGAATTTTAATCGACAAACCCTAGTTCTCATGCCTAGACAAGTGTTTTCTCATGGGCACTTTCACTATCACATCCAAACACACAATCATCCAACAATTTTAAGAAGATATTAAAAGTTAGGTGCTAAATGTAACTAAGAAGGCATACCAATTGAGAAAATATGAAGCAAGTAGATGCACTAAGAGCGAAAAGGGGAGTAAAAACCCTAGATAACAGTGCTCGCCAGAAATCTAGTCGAAAAATGATGTCGGTTGTTAGAAAATTGATTGGAATAGCTGAAGGGGAAAGGTATTTGGGGAAATTTTCATAAATTAGGGAAAGAAATGAGGATTTAGGATTTTGACACCTTTTTATATCAAACTGGCTTGTCTCTTAAAATTCTGCAGATCGGAATTATGAAACCCAGAGTACGAGTTGTAGGACTACCTACAACTCATAGATCGTGGTCTCACAATAGACGTCAACACTTGCAAAAATTAGAATTCCTACTTGGGCACTACGAATCCCACTTACGACTCGTAGGGGATCCCAAGAATTGTAAGGTTAATTGTGGTATGTGTGCCAACTTTAAATAGTCATTATTTCCCTCTAGGATGCATAACTATGAGTCGTAGTTATGAACTACAACTCATAGGCCTACTCATAGAGGTTTTTTCAAATGCAATTTTCTTCAACGCTTTTGGTTTTGGTCTATATCTGCAAATTAAACTTCAAAATACGCCAAGGTCCAAAAAAATACAATTGATCCAGTGTCTCAACACATCAAAACAAGAATCAAACTACTACCTAACAATTCAAATATACAAATTAAACTTAAAACAAAGCAAAAACATGAAAGATACTTGGGCTACCTCCCAAAATTCACTATTAAACTCATCCGGGTGTTTCATTGATTGGCAAATATCAAATATGAGCTCTGCATCATTGACCCTGAACTGAAGTTGACCTAAATCTATATCCACGAAGGCTCTCTCGATGGCCAGAAATGGTCTTCCCAATATAATGGACACCTCGAAATTAACTTCACAATCAAGGATCACAAAGTATGCGGGATAGATGAACTTATCAACCTTTACAAGCATATCAAAAATATTCCTTTTGGCATTTTGATAGTTTGATCAGCCATGAGTAACCGAATTTTTGTCAGAGTAGGAGCGCCAGAACAAGCTTTTCGAATAGGGAAAGAGACATTAGATTAATACTTATTCCTAAGTCACACAATGCTTTTGCGAATTCAACATCACTAATGGTGCAAGGAATGGTGAATGCACCGGAGGCACTTGGTTATAATGGCACTACATTGTTAGAGCTCTTATGAAAGCTCTTGGCTCAAAGTGCGCTTCTTTGTCAGCAAATCCTTCATATACTCGGTGTACCTCGGCATCTTCTCCAAAGCTTCTAAGAGGGGAATATTTATGGACAATTGTTTTAACATTGAAAGGAAATGCTTGAATTTGTCATCTTTCTCTTTATTTCTTGAGTCTTTGAGGGAAAGAAGGAGGTGGTTTCGGGATCATCTTGACCTTCATCTTCAACCACTGGCATAAGGGGATCTATGGTGCTTTTACCACTCCTAGTCATGACCGTCATGGAATGCCCATTATTCTTTGGATTTTGAACTGTATTTCTTGGTAAGGTGCCCTTTGGACGTTGGTTCAATTGTGAACAAACTTGCGCAAATTATTTTTCTAATTATTTGATACCCACCAAGTGAGAACTTATTTTGGTTGATGCTTAAAATGTCCGATTTCATCCTTTTCAAGGTCTCATCTTAATGGTAGGCTCTTTTCAACAACTTATCAAATATCTCTTCAATCCTCGAAGTATTTGGCCCAACGTCATGGTTGTGGGGCAAAACATAAGGACCATTCTATATCCATCTCTTATACTTCATTCGGTATCCGTCACTCCCTCCCTTTCATAATAACCACCTCAGTTGTCTCTATAAGCACCATCACAGTTGTAGTTTCGACCTTGATTCCTGGATCCTTGCCTCCAATAGTCCGAATTAGACCCTTAGGGATTGTTTTGTAAACTCACCTCTTGATTGCTCATGAAGAAAGAATCTTCATCAAAGAATGGTTCTTCATACATGGAGCCTCAGGACGTTGGTGAGTTACTGCTTGAAAAATTGCTTAGATTTTCTTTAAGACCATTTTCATACTCATGCGAAGTTTAGTAAGTTGTTCCATGATCCCTTTGTTGACATTTGCTTGCTCATTATTGGTGTTGACCACACAAGAAGTCTTTATTGCACCTTTATGTCTATGACTTCATGCTCTATTGGTCTTAACCACTTGCTCCATTCTTTCGGCTATTAATGCAAAAAGTTGGTCAAGAAACATGCCTCCTATAATTGTATTGGCACAAGCTTGACTATTTTCATCAAGAGCCTGGTAGAAAATTTCAACCAAGGTATCATCAACAATCTTATGATCAGGGATCATCCCCAAGGATTTAGTGAATCTTTCCCATGTGGTACTGATAGAGTCACTAGGCAATTGCTCAAAATTGTTTATTTAGTCTTTGAGCTTAAGCTTCTTTAATTTTGGAAAATATCTCTCTAAAAACACTCTCTGAAGCTCTGCCCCGCTTGTTATTGTACCCGGAAGAAGCTTAGACAACCACGCAGCTGCAATAACAATTGGTGACAATGGGAGGACTCGCAAACCAACTGCATCAAGTGAAAGATTTTGTCCCCATGACACTCTTACAAACGAAGATGACATTATGGAGATGACGATAAGGATCCTATGAAGGTAGCTCTATGAACAAACCATGATTTTGGAGCAGTTGAAGTAACCCAATTGACATTGAGAACTTAGTGTCTGTCGGCAATGGAGGCAACACTATAGCACCAGTAACGTCCATGGGCATAGGGTTAAAAGGATATTGATTCGAACCATAAGAATTTTCATTGAAATCCCTAAGTTGTGGCCAATAGTCTCTTAGGCGTGGATTCTCCTCTCTTTCAATATCATCAGTACTCACATTCATTTCTTCCTCAATTGCAATATCTTCATTCACCTAAGCCAATCTCCTAAAGAGTCGATGGATCTCCGAATTGATCGGAGCTACGAGAATGCCTTGGCTTCTTGTGTTGGGCATACAACCTAGTACACCCTGCAAATCAAATCAAACAATAACAACAAATATAAAAGTAAAATACAAAAGAATCTAGAAATTAATACTATAACTAAATAATAGTGAAATCAAGTCAAGAACCTATTCCCAAGCAATGGCTCCATAATTTTTTATGTTCGCACTCTAATAACAAAGCGATCGCAGTCAGTAATAATCCTAATCAAATATTAGAGTCGAATCCACAAGGAATACGGGGATTGGCTATATATATCTACTATCAATCATTTCAAGCATCGATTACTAAAGTCTCTAAGATGGGGTGGGGGTGTGATTAAAAGACAAAAAAAAAATACTACACTAATTATGAGGAAAGACAATCAAATTTAGGGACAATTTGGGAATTATGTTCCCCATGATTCATTGACTCAATTACCCTAGACAACAAAACTCTAGATGGGAATTCTCATGCAAGATAGTAACTTAGGTTCTTCTAGCCCTCTTATGAAGGTGAAGATCAAATTTCACTATGACACTTGGTCGGCAACCATGGTGTGCCAACTAACCGTAACCCATTGTCCAATTCAACCTCTCCTTGGTCAAGTTTGGTTGATTAGACGAGAAAACATCAATCAAATCCAGTCATTTACTTTCCTTTTCCTATTTATCACTACCTTGGTTGAGATTGTGATAGTAGGCGGGGTTTGGTGTTGGCCACCACCAAACATCAATCAAAATGAAGAAAAATAAACAATACATGCAAAATACTAATCAAAGAAATGCACAAAGTCTAGGTTATTTCAAGTCAACTACTCATGGTTTCCACAACCCTAAGTTGTGGGTGCTTAGCTACTTATGTCTAAGGGAAATTAACAACAATGAATGTAAAAGATATAGGTGAGAGTTTACCCAAAACAATGAAAAGCAAGAACACCTTCAAGTTAGAAACCACAAGGTTTGATTAATGGAAGATGAGTACAATGTGATTTTCCAAACCCTCAAAGTGGGACTTCAAATTAAAAATCAAAATCTACACTAAACCATTGAAATATTCTAGAGAGAATATTCAAAGTGTGGAATAAAATATTCAAATCTGGTTCTCTCTTAAAAAGAACCTATCATTAAGTATTTATACAATTCACAAATTTACCCTAAAAATTAAATAGAAAAGACAGTTGGCAGCAGGTACATCACGCAGGTACAGCTCGTAGAGTGATCTATGAGTCATAATCAGGATTTCATGATTAGGTTGTGGTATTTTGGACTTAACTTTTACAACCCACTGTTATGAGTCATTGCTTGGGCTACGACTCATATGCTTCTCTCATAGTTTAAGACTTCACTTTTTGGTCTAAAATTTTAGCTCACTATTTCTTGCTACATTCCTGTCTATACGAGTTATAGTGAGATGTACGACTCGTAGAGTGGGCTCATAGGGCTGACCTCCACTTAGTAGATTCTTGATTTTGCTCACTATTCTATGAGAGCACCCTACAACTCGAAGCTTGGGCTATGACTCGTAGAATGGATCGTATGTCCTGCACTTCAGCAAAATCTGTAATTTTCTCCAAAAATCATGCCAACCTATCTTTTCTGCAAAAACAACATAAAAACTATAAAAGTTGCAATTAAACATTGCAAAATCCCTTATTTCAAGAATCAAATGCATTGTATTTGGACAGCACAACAACAATCCAATGATGACAAATGAAGGAGTATCAACAATCCACAATCACTGGGCTAGTCATATACCAATCATGCAGTGCAAATGCCCTCACAAAAAAGAACTCCCTCTTTCTCACTCAAAGTGCATTTAAAATTCAAGGATTGTGCAAGCATTCTCACTCTCACAAATGAAATTCATGCATCATGACTAACATCATAAGCTTGCCTCTATACTTAACTTCCAAGATGATGACAAAGTAGATTCGGATCACTTTAGGACTTAATGGCTCCGAACATAGGATCATGGGGTTTTCGTATGGAATTTTAGACAAGCAGTGACTAAAACCTATCCTTGAACCATGTTTCTCAACACTCTTACCTCTATAACTCAACCATTTTCATTTAATCCACCATTATTCTTCCTTTAAGAGGTTTTCCTGGGTGTTTTCCTTCTCTTTTTCAACTGTGCCTTATTTTTGAACTCATTTTTGCTATTCTCTTCAACCTAAGGCAACATTGTTTTTCTTTTTCTCACTTGGCAAATGACTTTTTCATCTCTTTCTTTCTCAACTAACCACCTCCTTTTCATTACTTTACCACAATAAAAGTCACCCTCAACTTAGGCTTTTAGCCTAAGCTGAAGCACACAATATCTATTCCCCAAACCAAAGCCACTATTCGTAGCCACCTTCAATTCAGGTTTTTATCCTCAATCAAGGTTCACATATTCAAGTATAGATCGGGGCCAATATCAAGGTATTTCAAAAAACAAGGTTGGGCTAGCTTGGCGTCAAGAAAGAACAGGTGCATGAACAACTCAAACAATAGGAACAAGGGATAAACTATCACATTTGGTATGTCATTTAGGCAAAAGTGGACTTCACTAAAAGAACAATGGCTAAGATCCTTTCCCGATCAACTATGTCACCAGTCCAATCTTAGAGTGATAAGGCAAGTTCTAAGTCCATATATAATACATGAATGTAGCAAAATAAGCTCACACACACATGGCATCGCATACACAATCAAGTATAAATTCATAGGTCATGCTTCAAGCATCAACTTGCCTTCTCTTTATCAAAACAAACATTGCCAGGTAATCATATGCATGATTGCAAAAATAACCAACAATCTCAAAAAATTTTAGGGTACCGAATTTTTAAAAACATTCGAAGAGCATTTCAAGATTATATATGCCAAAAGATAGTAATTACTATATATCTATAAATTATCTACACTATCTAAATATGTCGATTCAATAGAAATTAAAATAT
>JAOTQJ010083655.1:0-12429 GCA_025642045.1 Solanum sejunctum
TTTGAAAAATTCATATTGAGGATTATTTGTGTTCTAAAGAATTGCTTGAACCAATTTTGTGTAAAGATCGTCCAACAAGTGTTTTTGAGAAAGATTGGACTATTTTAAATTGAAAAGTCGTTGCCTCTATTCGACAATATGTTTCTTTAAGTGTATTGTAACATGTTGCTAATGAAACTAATGCATTGATATGTGGAAGAAACTTGAATCCATGTATCAGAGAAGCAATGCTATGGGCAAAACTTCTTTGATTAGAAAGCTTGCAATACAAAGATGGTAGCAACATTGTAGTTCACATGAATGAGTTTCAGGGTGTGATAAATCAACTAGCAGGAATGAAGATGAAATTGGAGGATGAAATTCAAGCTTTGATGTTGCTTTCCTCATTGTCCGATAGTTGGGATACCTTGGTAGTTTCACTTAGCAACTCTATTCCGGATGACAAGATGACTATGGAGATGGTCAAGGCTAGTCTTCTTAATGAAGAGGCTAGGAGGAGAGAATCAGGTTTTCCTAGCCAAGTTGAAGCAAATGTAATTCTCAGAGTGCCATCCACCTTGCCAAGAATGCCGCTTTTCATTCTCAAACCAAACACATTAAGAAAAGATATCATTAGATTCGAGAAGCTGTGGAGGACAAGTCACTTGAACTTGTGAAAATTCACACAAGTCATAATTGTTCAGATATGTTGACCAAGACCTTGCCAAAGGAGAAGCTCGTGTTTTGTCGAGAGAAGGCCGGTTTGATTGCTTACTCCATGTAGGAGTGAGGGGGAGATTTGTTAGGAAATATCTCTCCGACATGGAGGGATAACCCAATTAATTTGGGCTCTTTAAATTGGACAAGAATTTAAGCCCACATGTATTTTAATCTTGGACCAATTCACTCTTTTGGTGTGATTAACAAAAAGGCAGCAACAATTAGAAAATAGCAGTAGTCAGCAGAAAAATTAGAAACATAAACAGAAGAGCAACAAAAACAGAAAACACAAACAGCAAAACCTTCATTTTTCACTATTCTGGCAGCTGGTTTTTCTTTCGGATCGAAGGTCAAACAGAGTCCGTTCATCCTCAAATTTTAGTATTTTGTTCGTGACACTTTCTTCTTTAAGTAAACTGAACAGTTTCTTGTTTTGATGCCCGAAAGATCATTTTATGACTGCATTTTTCAGATTCGTGATTTTTTGAACTTTTACTCTATTTTGGTGAAATTGTTGATTGTTGTCTTGCCAAAATTACTTTTTGATGATTGTATTTGCCTCTAGTGTTTACTAGAGAGGAAAACTTGTTGTACCCACTTAATTTTGGTGATTAGTGGAACTTTTTCGGATCGTTGTCACGTAAATTGTGTGTTCTCTACTTTATTTTTGCTTCATTTATTGATCTACTGTTGGCTAAAAATTTGGAGTTTATTGTGCCTTGTCATTCATCTTGTTTATTTGGGGGAAAAGATTTTATTGAGCTTCCGCTGTGTTTCGTCATTGCTTCCCCAACAAAATGAACTATTTTTTTTCAGTACAGAAAATGTATGTATTAATGAAATATATAATAGCTATCTTCAAAGCATCATCATCATTCTCACCCCATACTTTCTCTTAAAAGCTCTTAATCAGCTCAACCTTCTTAACTATGCTTCTGCCTTCAAAATACAATCCCATTAGCCTATTGGGTTCTTCTGTGTCAAACTCAAAATCATCCTCATTGGCAACACAATTTAAACCAGTGATTAACATGAATTCTCTATGTATGAATTGTGGAGTAATTCTATTTATATGAATTTTGAAGCATTAGCGTGAACTGGATTCACGTTTTAGAGCCATACAAACACCAAATAAATTGTGATTAGACAAAATAATGTTGCATGCTCAGATATAGTCCAAAACATGTCAGTTCAGAAAAACTTTATATTGTTGCTCAGTAAGGTACTTCTTCAGATGATTCTTTAGTTTGGTGTTTGTGTAACACATTATACTTGGAGCATGCTTTGGTAGCTTTTTGACATGGAACTGTACTTTCTAAATGGAATACAAAAACAAAAAGATACTGATATTTAGAACAACTAATCAATCATATTGTATTCAGGCTTTATCTCAACATAGATACATATATAAAAAATAACTTTTTTCAATGTGATTTCAAAAAAACAATTTAAATATAAAAAACTTCAAGAAGTAAAATAAAATTGAATAACATGTTGTTATTGTATTCATTTAATGAATACAAAAATACAAGATTTATTTGTGGGTTCGTCTGGCTATTTAAATGTAAGAATACAAACAGGTAGCTAGTTAATAAAAATTATATTTTTGCTGTAATTTGTTAAAAATGAGAATACAAAAAAAATTAAAATTAGTTGGTGAAAATATTTGAATATGACAACTTGTACGGATACAAAGTATAAAATAGTACTTAGATTTAACTAAAAAAAATACATTGAATACAAATTTAATAAAAAAATAAATAAATTAAAAATACAGTTAACAAACTTCATGAAGTTTCAGTATGCAACTTTAAAAGAAGACAACAAAATTGTTGTCGTTCATTCCAAATCTTCAGTTGCGCCTTTATTTTGTGGATCGATATCAATACTTTTAGCAGATTTTTTTCGATTTTCTTGCTCCATGATGGATTGTTGCTAGCTTTCCTCTTCTTTTCAATAATTTATTTTTCTTTGGTAGATGCAGAATTTTGACCTTGTTCAAGAGATTGCATTCTAATGAGTTCATGATGAAATTTAGAGTGATTCTCAGCATATTCCCTAGCAGCAAGCCTTGCATTTTCGATATTTTCTTGTGTTATACAAAGATCAAAAGACCAAGGAACATCCAGAGAATGAATATTGTATTCTATACCTCTGGTAAACTTCCCCTGTTCTGCCATTGCAAATAGCTTATAGGGATTCCTATGGTGTTAACCCTAATTGAAATTGAAGAAATTGAACTGAATGAGTAATATAAGAAAAAATATAAATGATTCAATCTAATAACATACAAAATTAAATGTAAAGATACCTAATTATACGGAATATACATTAGAGTAATTTCATCAAAATCACGATTTGAAGAATCAACTGGAGTCATTCTAATTTGCTTTAAAATCCTTTATATTCTAGATTGATTTGGTACTAGAAGAGGTGAGAGAATGAACTAATTCATGAGAGAGAAAAGCAATTGAACTGAATTGTGGAATTCAGTGGCAGAAATCCCTATATTGGTATGTTAAATTGATTTTTTGCTATAAAATATATAATATAGCTATAATGAGTAATTTTTTAAATTATAATTATATTTCATAAATATATAGTATAAGTTTGCTTTTGCTGAGGTAGTTTGCATTTCCTTATAGCTTTTCTTAACTTCCAAATTTTTTAAAGGTTACCCTAACGAATTTTTTTGGTACGATATATAAAAATAATATTAAATAGAGTGCATTAATAATGTTTACACTAGTTATGTTTGTATTAATTATGATGAGATATTTTTATGCATTGTTTGGTTTGATGTATTAAAAATAGTAATTATTGTATAAAAATATTTATTACAAAGATACCCTTCAAAATTATGGTGAAAAAGATGTAGAAAAAGATTTTGATGGGTAATTGGGTCTTTAACCATGCTAATACATGTATTGAATTCTCTTGTATTACTAATACCTAGAAATTGATGGTATTCATAATTAACACACACCTTAATACAAAATAGAGTGTACAATAATGCTTGCATTAATTATACATAGCTGAAAAATGTACGAAATAAGGTATTGCTAATTAATACACCTAACTATTACATGCATTAATTTTGCTAATACATTCTATCAAACACTGCTAAATCAATTTATACTTAAAAGGCTGAAAATTTATAGAGGCGAAACAGAGTCTGTTTTTCATGTTAATCAAAGTAATTATCTGATTAAAAATTGGAATTGTATGCACGTAAGTAAAGAGTTGGAGAACATGTAAATTTTGTCCAATTATTCAATCTAAAGATAGTATAAAGTAAGAGTGTCAAAATGAGCCCATATATAGGTAATTCGTCTAATCCATCCGAAGTTTTATGGGTTGGGCTCACAATAATTTACATTCAGTTCAATTTCAACTCGTTCAAACCTTAATACATTTTGAAAGAATCTTCAATTGAGCCCAATTTTATCCCAATTTCAACCAGTTCTAAGGCTCTTTACTTGTATTGATGTAATGCATGTTTTCTATCAATTTTATATTTTCTATTATCTATCCATCTATTTGTAACTTTTTATTTTTATTTTCTTGAGATGAAATTCAAATTGTGATTTTAAAAAGTAAATAATAATATGTTAAAATTATTGAGATTGATGACGATCTGATGTTCACACTCCAATAAGAAAGCAACCGTTGTCAGCAATTAACCTAATCGAAAGTTAGGGTCGAATCCACAAGGAATACAGGGCTTGACTACAAGACTTCACTACTAATAATTTCAAGCATCAATAATTAAAATCTCTAAACGGAGGAGGGGGGAGGGGGGAGGTTTATGATTCAAAAATAAAAGTAAAATTATGACTATACTACTATGTGGGAAAACACTCAATTTTAGGGACAACTTGGGAATTGTGTTCCCCATGGTTTGTTGACTCGACTACCCTAGGTAATATAACCATAATTGAAGATTAGCATGCAGGACGATAACTTAGGTTCTTCCAGCCCTCTTGTAAAGATGAAGGTTAAATTTTACCATGGCGCTTGGTCGGCAACCATGGTGTGCCGACTAACTGTTACCAATTATCCCAGTCAAGCTCCCCTTGGTTAGGTTCGGTCAATTAGACGAGAAGATATCGATCGAATCCTGTCATCTACTTTCCTTTTTCTATTCGTCACTACCTTGGTCGGGATCGTGATAGTAGGCGGGGTTTGGTGTTGGCCACCACCAAATAACAACCATAATGAAGGAAAATAGACAATACATGTAAAACCTCAATCATAGAAATGCAATAAACCTAGATCATCTCAAGTCAACTACCCATGTTTCCCACAACCCAAGTTGTGGGTGCTTAGCGACTCATGGTTAATGCAAAACAGGCAAAAATGTACATACAAGACACAAATGAGAGTTTCACCAACAACAATGAAGAACGTAGGCACCACAAGTTGCAAACCCACAAGCTTGATTGATCAATAATGAGTACAAGACAAGATCTGCAATTCCCAAAATGGATTTTCCAAGAGAAAATAATAAACTAATCTAAAAAACTAAAGAAAGGATTTAAAAGATGATTGTAAAATGTCACCTGGTCGAACTCCTTTCTAAAACCCTAACTTAAACTATATATATTATTTACAAAATAACCCTAAAATTTATACAGAAAGACAGTTGGCAGTTGATAACTCTAGCAGGTATGACTCGTAGGATGACCTACGAGTCATAGTCGGGGTCTCGTATCAGGTTCTTGGCATCTTAGGCTAAACTGGTAAGACCCATAGGTACGAGTTGTTGCTTGAGCTATAACTCATATGTTTCTCTAGTAGTCTTGGTCTTCAGTTTTTGGTCCAACATTTTGGCTCTTTGATTTCTGCTATGAGTATACGAGTCGTAGTGAAACTTATGACTCGTAGGAGTGACCTCCACTTAGGAGATTTCTGAATTTTTGGTCTCTGATTCTTGCTATGACACACCCTATGACTCGTAGCTTGGGCTACGACTCGTAAGTGTGCTCGTATGTTCTAAACTTCAGCAAGATCTGCAACTTTTCTTCAAAATTATGCCAATCTAACTCTTCCGCAAGAAAAACACAAAAAACACATAAAAACCATAAAAGGTCGCATTAAGAACTCACAAATCCCTTATTTTAGGCATCAAATGTGATGTATTTTGACAGCACATCAATTGAGGAGGTCATGATCCAACCCAAATTTTAGCCTATTTAAGCCCAAAATAAATTTGGATGGGTCATAACCC
This sequence comes from Solanum sejunctum, assembly GCA_025642045.1. Taxonomy (NCBI): domain Eukaryota; kingdom Viridiplantae; phylum Streptophyta; class Magnoliopsida; order Solanales; family Solanaceae; genus Solanum; species Solanum sejunctum. The sequence continues at coordinate 5,930 of JAOTQJ010083655.1, forward strand.
AACTCAATTTTTTTTTTTGGCAATAAAAATGTAAATTGTTATTACTATCAAACAGCCAACTTCAGTACCCTAAATGAAAAAAAAAAGGGGGGGCTACAATTCCAACCTTTCCCTTCTAATTCCAAAGCCTATCTATAAGAGCATTATATGCCTGTGCCTTCTTAGAGCCACGATACATTTCAGTTCTTTCTTTGACAGTGTCCATGATTTGTTTCAAGATGATGCTTCATCGTACCTGTTGCGCTTTGAATATACTCCAATTCCAGGTTTGCCAAATGAGGTATATCGTAGCTCCATACATAGGAGCTACCATTTCCTTTTTGAAACTACTAAAATGCCTTCTCTTTATCCAATTCAAGACCTCTGTTATCTCATAATCTGGCAGCCTAATACCACACCAATTAGATATCTCCGTCCTTAATGTATTTGTCCATTCGCAGGTACAGAATAAAATGTTGTGCATCTTCAAAGATTTGGTGATCACACATGACACAAACAACATTATCAATTGGTATTTCTATATTTCTCATTCTTCCTTTGGTTAGAATTCTCTGGTAAGCTGTAAGCCAAAGTACGAACCTGTGTTTAGGTAACATTAGTTTTGTCCATACTAGATTAGCATTTTCAAAACTAGGTTCCTCTTCCATCAGTGTCAAATAACTTGGGAGTTATTGAATATCTTCCAGTATGTGTTAAGGTATATCGATCCTGTTGATACCAGCTAACCATAGTCAATTTCAGCTTGTTTAGTGACGTCCAGTACCAACTGCTATAATTTGGTGGAGTGTGACCCCAGAAATCATCCCCATTTCTCAGATAAAGAGCTTCTTTTTTATTCATGAACACCCATATAAGTTTTTCAGTAGCAGCTTGGTTCCAAATCTTGCAGCTTTTGATATTCAGGCTCCACTTCTTTTTTGTTTGACATACTCTTTCCCATGCTACCAGGGACATTTTCCTTTGCTCCTGTGTACTCCTCCATAGAATGTCCTTGCATTTTCTGTCCACCTCCTTGACCACACTTTGTGGAAGTATGAAAACTGATGACTAGTAGTTGTGAACTGCACTCAATACAGATATTATAACTTGCACTTTCCCTGCATAAGAGAGGTGTTGTGTTGCATTACTTCTTATCTTTTCTGTTATCTTCATCACTAGTTGTAGATAGTCTAACTTATTTCACTTTTTGGATGATAGGGGCAAATTTCCATCAATCTCGGATGGAGCCAAAGATTGACTATTTTTTGGCTTTGGAGTACGATGGAATAAAGCAAAATAACTCTTTAAACTGTCTGCGCTTCTTTCATTTGTGAAGTAACAGTTAGTCAATGCAACTTTCGATGCTCCTCATGGGTCATCTGGAAACAGCCACTTTATGTTTTTAAATATGGGGGTTAGGCTGCGTACATCCGACCCCCCTCACCCCGCAATGCGCGGGAGCCTTTTGAGGTACTGGGGTATGTTGATGATGGATAATAGGGGCAAATCCAAATATTTGATAGGAAGCGATCCTATTGCGAATCCAGTAATCTCCGAACTTTTCCTTCATGTTCTCTGTTACTCCTGCTACTAATAGGCTAGATTTATTATTATTTTCCTCCAATCCAGAGGTCTTTGCAAAGTGCTGCAGTGCTTCCATAATCCTTTTAACAGAATCTTTTTACTCCTTTGCAGAATATCATCAAATCATCTGCAAAGATTAGATGATTCAATTCCATTGTTTTGCAATGGATTAAACCTGAAGCTTGGTAGTTTTCCCATTAAACATAGCACTCTAGTTAAGTATTCCATGACAAGGATAAATAGTAAAGGCGAGATAGGATCCCCTTGCCTCAAGCCTCTTTTCCCTTCAAAACATCCATATCCTTCCCCATTTACTCTAACTGAGTAGCTAGTGGCTTTCCTAAGATCTATGTTCATCAAGCATCTTGGTGAGGTCTTCCTTTTGTAGTGTCTTAGTAGATCATGACATATGAGAATATTATGTATTAGTGATCTCCCTTTAATGAAAGCAGCTTGATTTGCCCTAACCAATTTTGGTAATATGTCAATTAACCTTTTACACAACATTTTGGAGATACATTTGTACAGCACATTGCAACAGGCTATGGGCCTATGTTGACTAGCATTTGTTGTATGAGCTGTCTTAGGGATAATAAATATCATTGTGGAATTAACTTGTTTGAGAAGTATACCAGTTCTCATAAAGTCTAACACTGCTCTGCATATATCTGGACCTACATCCTCCCAAGCACTTTTGAAAAAATCACTCTCGTAGCCATCTGGACCTGGACTTTTATACACATCAATGCTAAACATCACATCTTTGATGTCTTTGCTTGTGAAAGGTTTCATCAACTCACATTGGTCTTCTAATGACAGCTTGTACCTATAGTTGAATATTCCAATACATGCTCTGTTCCCGGCGTCCCCCCCTTTGTTTCCCATGATGCTTTAAAAATAATCGACAAACACTTGTGCTATTTTCTCTGGTCTAGTCTGCATCTCTCCTTGTTTATCCTGTACTTGCAGAACAGATTGATTTAGCCTTCTCCGTTTGATGACTAAAAAGAAATATTTCGTGCATTCATCCCCTTGCTTGATCCATGTGGCTTTACTTTTTTTCATCAAATGAATACTTGCTAAGTAATTTGATCTTCGAAACTTCCTGTTAGCTATCTATTGGTAGGATCCAACTGTAATTGGCCTTGTATTCTTTGTAAATCTTCCCTATCATCCATCCTCAACCTCTTTTAGTATACCCATAAAGTTCTGTCTGTGTACTGTCTTCAGACCTGTTTTCAATAATTTCAATCTTCTAACTGCTTTGTACATACTATATCCTTGAATTGGAGTATTCCAGTGCTCTTGCACAATCTGAGCAAATTTTGGATGAGTACTCCAAATATTGCAATATTTGAATGATTTTACTCTCAAAGTCCTTCTCTGTATCATGTAGATCATTACTGGACAGTGATCACTAATTCCCTCTGGTAGTATCTTTGCTTCACATTCAGGAAAGTTGTCCATCCACTCACCATACATTAAAGCCTAATCTATCTATTTTCGAAAAGATTCTTTCATCTTGATTATCATTCCAAGTGTATTTGCCTCTTCCATTTGCTAGATCAGTCAAGCCACATTTGTCTAAGCACTCCTGGAAGTCACAAACTTCAGCATAAGTCATCGGGTTCCCTCCAATCCTATCTTCGGCATGTAACACATTATTGAAATCTCCCAGCACTATCCACGGCATATGCTCCCCCTTTATTTGCCCTTGTAAGTATTCTCATAGCAGCTTCCTATCCTCCTTCAAATTTAATGCATACACAAATGTAGCCAAGAACTTTAGCTGCATAGGTACATATTTAACTAGGCATGTTATAGCCTGATTTGTCTCACTCTCCATACTTTATTTCAAACCAATCTGGCCTCCAAAGTAATAAGATTCTACCGTTGTAATGGGATGTTACTAAATAAAATTCCACCCCTCCCATATGTTTTTTGCTACCTGCTCCACCTTATTCACCTTGATTCTTGTTTCCAGTAAACCCCATCAGTCCTACATCTAGTTTATTACAGAGGAGTTTGACCTCCTTCAGCTTATTTGGGCCATTTAGGCCCTGACGTTCCAGCTTAGAAGTCTAACCATCCCCGATCTGAGGCTAAAAATACATATTTTAGTCATTATTTACTTTATATTTAATACTTTTATTTATTTTTTTTGAGCATAAATTTTATGAATTGTGCTAAATTGTCTATTTTACCTGTAAGATTAAATTGACGCGAAAATGAAGAGATTTAAAATTCAAAAAAATAAAAGAGAGAGATTACAGAAGAAAAATCAAGTAGATAGATTAATGGATTAAATTGAATATAATAATATATTTTTATATATATGTACGTCTGCCATTCAAATTTTGAGTTGCAATTTCAATTGCAATTGGAAGTTGCTAACATGTGGCAATTAGGCGAGCAAAATAAAGGGAAGTCGGCGCAACACTGTTTCAAGAAAATTCAATTTTAATTTGTTTTGGACTCGATTATTTTATTTTGGGACTCTTTCCTATACCTATAAATATTTTATAAAATTTGATTTTACATAACTTTTAACCTAGAGAGAAATAGGAGCCGCCGTGGAGGCCGGAGAATTTTGGTTTCATCTTTTCTTCTCTAGTATTATTTATTTTTATATTTATTTTTGAATGATTTGTGATAATTTCTTCATATTTATGTGGAGTTAATCCTCTCGTTCTAAAATTATGGTAGCTAATAAGATGATTATTTAGTCATTATTAATTCAAAATATTTATTTTATCATATTAGTTGTTCCTATATTATTTTTATTTGTATTCAAGAGTCTGGCCAATTAGAGGGTAAATTAGTTGTTCATTCTGAATTCGAGAGATGTTGAAATGAATAGAGCGTAGTAGTAGAGGAAGCTTGTTCAACTAGAAAACTAGATTGATTCGTGTAAGGAAGACCAATGACAACTACCCTTACACCTCGCTTGGTTCATAATACAGGAAGATAACGTTAAAACACTTTTATTGACGTGTCTATCTCCGCTCAACGATGTAGTTAGGCAGTAAATAACGATAGGTCGGCAGAGGCGTGCAACCTTGTTTAGGTAATTTAAACCCTGTGAATCAGCAACTAGATAATCAAATAATTTAATGAAATTGAGGCTAAATATGATTATTAGCTAAACCATAATCTTAGTTCGATTCATTCATTGATTGTGTAGAAAAATCTTTCCTCTTGGTTAATTGTTCATTGCTTAAATAAATAATTAAAATTAATATAATTTAGTAAATAATTAATCGACAAGTCCTTTGGATTCGACATTCAACTTCTGAAAAGAGCCACTATATTACTTGGGTTGACCACATACACTTGCGTATGCTAGGGAAGCAACAAAATTTTGGCGCCATTGCTCCAGACTTAAAAAATAATTATTTTTCTAGGTTATATTTTTTTATTATTTAAGTATTTTTTAGTATTTTATTCTTTTTTATTTTTTTCTGTTTGTGCGACTATTTAAAAAAATATTTTTTTCATACTCTTATTGATATGGATGATTGGGATAAATGGTGGTTGGGTGATGGATATCCTTGTCAATGTTGTGATGGACCCTACTTGAATATTGAATGTCATACTATTCAGAAGAGCGGGTTGTGTGCACCTATTCAATCATTTGAATGGAATATTTTTCATGTGGCGTGGTGGTTAAGATGGTCATTGGGATGGTTGTCCAAACTTGTATCCCCCTCCCTCAAATCTCGATTTTTATTTTTCTATTGTTTGTGATGTTGGCAGGGTAATGAAGTTTAGCAACTAGAACAAAAGGCTCGTATTATTGAGTTATTGAAGCAAATAATAGAGCAACAAAAGGACTTGATGGCAGCCATAGAGATAACTCGTTTGCAACAAATTTCAATAGCAGAAGCTCAACTCACAAAAATGACAACCCATCTGACAGAAATTAAGTTCAAACTAGAGATAGATCAATTTGGCTTATATGTTCATGATAGGGAGGCTAACTTGAATACAAAGGTTGAGACATATGATTTCCAATCACCAATTGTTGATGTTGAGAGTATACATGAGGATCTAAATAATAATATGATTCATGAATTGGGACATATTAGGCCACATTCCTGTCATTTTTCTACATTGTTCTTGGATAGTTAGATATTAATCGAGCTATCTGAGCCAATGAAAGAGTGTAAGGAAGAGGAACAATATGTCTATATTCTTGAATTTGTTAAGCGAAAATCAGAAAATTACGTTCCTCATCTAAGGGCCAAGAAGCGTAAAATGTGATATTTATTACTTGGTTCCTTTTATCTTCATACCACCTCCCTTTGAGTGAAGTAGAAAGATGAATGCAAAATTAGGGGTGCAATTCATATCTTCAAAATGGAGAAAAAATTGGTGGTGACTTAAGTCGTGCCACGACGTTAAATCAGGCGCTTAGTGGGAGGCAACCTAATTGTAGTGTAGTTTTTTTTTAATATTTCATTTTATTTTTTTGTGGTGTCACTTTCTTTTTCTTTTTATGTGTCTTTATTATTTTTTTCCGATTAAAGGAAGTCTGAGTACCCAAAATTTGAAGCAAAGGGCAATTTGAGCTTAAGTGTGGGGCGTGTACGACCTTCGATAGATATTGAGAGAAAATGCTTCTAGCTAGGTCTAAAGGCCTTTGGGAGTTTTCCTAACCCTTGTTTAAAATTTTAATTGATACTTTGAGGACATAGCATCTTTTCAAATGTGGGGTGAGAATTCTTCCAAATATATTATTTAGGGTGGAGTGTGCTTTAGGATTTGTTCAATATTTATTAAAAAAAAATTGAAAACAAAATAAAATTAAAAAAAAAAAAGATTTTTATTTATTTATTTATAATTATTTTTTATTAGTAGAAGCACACTTAGCTCACCCCTTGGTTTTTCTTTTTGGTTCTTTTTCGAGGGGGGTCCCTTTGACCCTAGTATATAGA
>JAOTQJ010083676.1:0-12427 GCA_025642045.1 Solanum sejunctum
ATAAAAATCATTAAAACAAAAATAAGACTCGATAATTAATTTAAAACCGTGGAGGGTAAAAATTGGGTGTCAACAATGATCAACATAGACTTCATTACAAGTTTATCGAGGTCTTGTAGATAGCATGATTTGATTTGGGTGATAGTTGATAGAATGACTAAATCTGTGTACTTCTTAGCATAAAGACAACTGACACCATAGAGGTTATGCCCGGTTGTACATAAAGGAGATTGTAGACTGCATGGAGTCCCCTTTTCTGTTATCTTAAATAAAGGAGCCTAATTCACTACTCAGTTTTGGACATCCTTCCAAAAAGACTTGGGTTCGAAAATAAACCTCAACATAGTTTTTCACCCACAGACTGATGGCCAGGCAGAATGCACCATTCAAACCCTAGATGATATGATGAGGGCCTACGTCGGTGATTTTAAAGGTAATTGGGATGACCACTTGCCTCTGATAGAGTTTGCCTATAACAACAGCTTCCATTCGAGTATTCAAATGGCTCTATACAAGGCTGTCTGTGGGAGGAGATATAGATCACTGATTGATTGATTTGAGGTAGGTGAAGAAGAATTGAACGGACTAGAATTGGTTTACCAAGCCATGGAGAAAATGAAGATCATTTGAGAAAGATTGAAAACCACAAAGAGTCGACAGAAATTCTACACCGATGTTAAAAAGAGAGACTTATAGTTTGAGATCAATGACTGGATGTATTTGAAAGTGACACTTATGAAGGGTGTGATGTGATTTGGGAATAAAGGAAAGTTGAGTCCGAGGTATATTAACCCTTATCAGAATATAAAGAGAGTGGATAGTGTAGCTTATGAGTTAGAGCTAACACCGAAGTTAGCAGCTATTTATCCAGTCTTTCATATTTTCATCCTTAAAAAGTGTTTGGGAGACCCACAGATAGTTGTGTCTATCGAGAGTATTGGAGTAAAAGACAACTTGAGCGATGAGGAGATTCTCGTCTAAATCCTTGATCCTCAAGTTTGCAAATTACGAACCAAAGAGATTGCATCTATTAAGGTGTTGTGGAGAACCAGTTTGTAGAAGAAACTACTTGGGAAGCAGAGGAGGATATGAAAGCGAAGTACCCGCATTTATTTTCACCTGCTAATGATGAGAGAGTTCATGATAATGATTCTTTCTTAATTCCTAAGTTCTCCACTACTCTCAATTAACTAACAATAGTATCCTAGAGTTTAAGTGATGATTGAACTAATTTGTCGATTGTTTACTTGTTTTACTTGCTTAACTGCTTGATCGATTTAATTACATGACTGAGTTGAGAGCTGATTAGTTGATGGAGTCCATAATAAGGTTCGTGCCTTGACTAGATTCCTTAGATTTCTTATCATTCGAGGATGAATGATCCCAAAAAAGAGATAATGTAACACCCCCTAAGTCATTTCATATGGTTGATAGGAAATGCCTTGAGGAAACTAAGAAAAACAACTGAGAAAAGTCACTAGGAGAAACCACGAAGGATATCTACGACCTGTAAAGTGATCCACAGCCTGTAGATAGGGTCTCGTAGGTCACCCAGCCAAATTGGTGAAATTTTTTAAGTCTGAGGTCATACATGAGACAACATATAGCTCGTACTTTAATCTATAACTCATGGATTAGGCTTCGTGAGTTAGTGAATAAAAATCAACTTTTCAGTATATTGAGTTATGAGTTGTCAAATAGCCAATGGAAGGATTTACTGCTCGTACAAATAGGTTTGTAGATCCCATGTCAAATTCTAGCAACTTAAATCTTTGGACACCCTACCTACAAAAGGTCATCTACGATTCATAAAAAAAACCACGACCAATAAACGAGGTTTTGTGGTTCCCATCAGCAGTTTTAAAAAGGGGCATCCCTGTCTTTTCCTAACCTCTTTTAATTAAATCCCATGACATTTTGGACTGAATTAAGTCCTATATCATAACCCTAAGTGTATTGTCCCTTAATACACACTTAAGAATTCTTGAGAGTATCGAAAAAGCGAGAAAAGTGAGAGTTTCAAGTTCTAACGTGAGGAACAATAGAGGATTGATTGTTCTTCAAATTTTCAGGTATGTAACTCTTCCTAAAGTGTTGAACCCATTTGTTCACATGCCCTTTACTCCCCTTGATTCGAAATTGAGAAATAAAGTTGAGTCTTAGAAACTTTATAATCTAAATACCAAGCTCTTTGCATTTACTTTGTGTTCTCATGATTATGAACTGAATAATTAATGCATTACACTGTTGTTGATATGAGATTTAGATATAAACTTTATACATTGATATCATGAACTCCAAATTGTATGATTTTATGAAATTCAGTACATGGACGAGTTGAAATTTGAGTTTGATTATCTGAGCTGAGTAAATGAGCACCATTCAGCATGAGGAACACATTGTATTATAATTGCATGTCCATTAATGCATTTTTCTTGCATTCCATGATGAGTTTGATTGATTTCCTTGATTAACTGAGCTGACGAGAAACTGAAGAGGGTTGAGTTAAGAGAACCCAATGAGGTTGAGACTTGAGTTGATTGATATGAGTATTATTGAGATTTGAGTTGATTGATGAGTCGAGCATATTTTAGTCTTGGGAGAAGTATCGAACACTGAGATGGGAGCAAGTAAACAACTATTATAACCCACAAAACTATGTTGCCAGCATAGGATCGCCGTACAATACGTCATGGCGACTTTTGTCCCAAAAGATGGACATTTGTTATGGATTCATGAGAGATTAATCATCCTTTACCTTGGCAAGTTTAGGACGGGTATGGCAATGACGTCGCCTTCATTGTGTATCACCCAACTAAAGGTGGTGGGATTGGATGTCGATTAAGAGAAACTCTTAAGAAAATACTAATTAAGCATAACATTTTAAATTGAGTTAAATACTACTTAGTCCATTCCTTCTTTTAAAAGAATGTATTATTTATACTTGCATATCTATTAAGTTGAGTTATAAGTTGTTTGAATTGAGGTGAGTGACTTGAGCTTCACTTTCTAGAGCCATTTTACATATCAGTATATTTTATGTACTGATGTCCATTTAGACCTGTATCCTTTCATGATATAGATACATGTGATAGAGGACTCTAGCCTGCGTATTATTGAGATCCAATTCAATGCATTCTCAGAGTTGGTGAGTCGTCCCTGCTTTTGGAGGAGCCCCTTTATTTTCTGATTTTGATTAAGTATTTTATTTCCTTGAGTGGGGTATCTATGGCTTGTCATGGTACCATCTAGATTGTTGATTAGAGGCGTCATAGACATTGAGTAGAGGATTTATGGAGTATTGTTTATTTCCAAACTTATTTATTGGAAACTATGTAGAGTTATATCCATTAGTACGATGCCTTTCTATTTGAGTATTTTTTCCATTGTTGAGTTGATGGGACGATGAGGCGAGGTGGTTCTCTTGAGGAATCATCACTGGTTCTTCAAGTGTCAGCCACGCCAAGGGTACCCTCTTGGGACGTGATAAAATGACTCTATGATTCATGCTTATGATTATTCTATGAGAGTTATACTTAGCACTGAGCGGAACTTGAGATAGACGTAGAAACTCCCCATTAGTTAGGCATGAGATTGTTAGTAGAATCTCATTGTCCCATAACTACGTGTCACCATAGGATAACAGGGATTACTCATTAGTAGAAGTTGATTTCTAGACCACCTGTTAGTAGAGGCTTGCTTGTTATCATGAAAAATGGCTTTTTGAAAAGAAAAATCAAAAATTAGTTTGAACTCAATTTATTTAAGTGAAAAATCAATTCTCAAAATTCGAAAAAGAAACAGACTCGCCACCTAATTTTACGGATAATTAGAAAACCAATAAATATTTTAAAAAACCTAACAGAAAAATCTTTTAAAATTCAGAGAACAGGTTCAGGTTCACATTTCCATTTCGAGAAGGTTTTACGTACTCAAAATGGCCGCTAAATGCGGTTATCCGGCGATTAAGTGATTTGACTAACTTTTGACTTGACAAAGATTAACTGATTTTGAAAGATTTTTTTACTCAACTTGGAAAGATTTAATTAGACTCAACTATACTAAAAACATTTGACTAAACTTGAAAAGGGTTTGATCAGAACTTGAAAAAGTTAGACTCTAGACTCGACTAAGTTGAAAACAATTGACTAAACTTAAAAATTAAATAGGTTTGAAAACTTGAATTAACATGACAAAATCACTTTTTTATTTTATTTTTATTTTATTTTATTCTTAATGCAAATATTTTCTCCAAGATAAAATGAGACTAAACAAAATAACATAAATGGTTCGACACGCTGGGAATCTGATTAGATTGAAACCATTAATTAACAAAACGTTAGCATTTAAAATAAAATGGCAAATATCTGCAAATAATAAAATAAAAGGATCAATTAATAAACAAAACGTCAGCATTCAAAATAAAATGGCAAATATCTGCAAATAATAAAATAAAAGTAGGAATTTAAAGAAAGGATTAAGCTTAACAAACCCAAATGATGACTCGTTTTAATTCCTCATGTTTGGGCCTGCCTTACTGTTGCTTCTCGGGTTATGTATACTAACTTCTTTCTCCCTAGGAATTGGGCTGACTCGAAAAGAGAAGGTTTGGACCTCCATGGCCCAACGAAATGCAAATGAGAGAGTCCGAAATGGGCTCTGATCATCGTTCATGCAAAGAAATAAAATTAAAGATTAGCAAAAGACTCAAAAATAATATTAATAACATAATGATACTGACTTTCATGAAACAAAATGACAAGCAAGACATTTAACTCCAAAGCAATAGCAGGACAACATATAGAACCATAACAAATCTTAAAATCAAAATGAATAATGCAAATTTAAATATGAAATTTGAATCCAACAATACTAAATGATAAAACAACCAGCTAGCAACGCACCACAAATCAGGCTCATGGCACTAGTGTAAAGTCATGAAACCATCAACAAGAGAAGCATATAACAAGCGGAAACATGCATATTAGAGCAGGAATGGACATAGGTTTAAACTTTCACATTGAACTAGGGAATTAAACCAGGAAAGTATGAGTCACATGTCGTTTTAAAGACAAACTCAAGTAAAACTGAAACGGAAGGGGTTTGAAGCTTGAACATCACAGTGAATTTAAGGATCCAAGACTATTTTCACGCTAGTCTTAACCCTTAAAAGTGACAACAAGCAGAAAGAACAAGCGACAAACCTTCTTTCTTCATGTCACACCAGAGTATAACCATTATTCTCCTACAAACAACAGTGTCTGATAATGGCCAGTAAAAACGGGACTTGATACTTATGAATTTACTCAACAGCTTGTAACTTTGAGGTTGAGATATATATGGCAGCACTAAGGTACAAACAAACTCAATCTCAATGTTAAATGGATTGCATTCATAAAGGGGAGATTTAACAGTTAACTCAATGATCAAGGCACACCAAAACAAAAACAATGATTGAAACAATACAATAGTAACATCCCTAAGACACCTACTACAAATTGTTAGATCATTCACATTCCCAGGTTATCAATATATAGTAGTAAAGAGAAGAAAACGTTAACTAAACCTGGAAGTAGACCAACCAAACAAACAGATAAAAAACTAAAATACTTCAATTTGAGGACTAAATTTCAAATCATCATTACAGTAGTATCAGCCGCCGCCTAAGGAATCAGGATCATCATTAAAATAAGTTAACAGGATTACGGCATGTTTTAAAAATAATATCATCTTTATTTAGTCTTTAACTCTTAACAGTTCAACAATAAACAAAAGGGGGATAGCAGCATTCTTAATTAATACAAGTATTAAGCTTAACTGTTAACATACAGAAACATGAGAGAGGAGGCATTTTGAGCGTATTGCATCTGAAAACAACTAAGGAGATCTACTTACATATCTTACCAATTGGATAAAGAACATGAAACCAAATGGGGAACACACTCTCAAGACTTGTCATATTCGATAATTCACAACACAGTTCACAAACAGTTAACAACAAAGCCACAGTTAACAACAATAGCAAAACACAATACACCTCCAGCCAGAACAATCAACAACAATGACCACAGCATCTACCCAATAGCAGTGGAGTTCCAATTAAGATAAGCAAAGACACAAACATGACAACTTGGGTATAGCTACGGCATTCACATTCCGAACTAAGTATATGAAAGCTCAAAATAAAAATAAGATTAGGATATCACCTTTTTTGGAGCAGGAACTGGAACGACGAGCTTAACAATGAACTTCGACACCACCGAGATAGGAGCTATAACGAATGACTCGAGCTTTCAGATTTTTAATAATGAAAATTGACTTGAAATCAATTGGGTATTGTTAGTATTCTTGATCATTGATGGTCGTCGCCTGTACTCGGGTGTTTTTGAACTCGTTCCCCCCTTTGCAATAGAAGAAGAGAGGGTTAATATGGGAATAGGGTAACAGTCGATCCGACAAGCGGGTATGGGTTTTGGGAATTTCTAAGCACGCATGAGGGACAAGGGGACAAGAACGTTGGGGTGTTGTCGAATTTTGGAATTTGGGGGGAGCAGCGCGGCTAGTTTTGGTTTCTAAGGTATTTGAAAGGGGAAAGGGGAAGAAGAAGAACAGGGGTGAAGGGCATAGGGATTAAAAGGAATGTTGGGGGCGCGTGGGTGTCACGCGCTCACATATTTTTTATTTTTTTTAATTTTTTATTTTTATTTATTTTTTAAAAAAATAATAATTTAAAAATTGTTAAAACAAAAAGTAAAACTCGATAATAAAATTACGTTATGGAGGATAAAAATTGAGTGTCAACATTGCTCACTATTTAGCTTTAGTGGATCCACTTAGGGATCTTAGAAGGTCACCTTGGCAAGTGATCTCCCCCTTCTTCCTGTGAAGGAGAAAAATCAGGACCCTATGATTTAGCTGACATGATTTATGTCTGTTAAACATTGTTCACGCATATGTTTATGGACCCTTGATAGTACTAATGATATTTCTCATATAGGTATATGACTTTCTCTTCAAGTATGCAAGGTGTTCTTTGTTATGATTACTAATGTCTCATTCATAGTAAGATGGCCCTCTCATAAAGGAATGCATTGTTTTCCTAAAGGTATTAATATTTCACTTGTGCATAACAACTTATGTTTTCTCATTATTCTAAGTACTTTTATCATGCATTCAAATAAGTATACGTTCTTTACTTTTCATATTATCTTATGTTTCATGGCTTAAGTAATGTCTTAAATGATCATATCGTTAGCTAGCTCATGGCATATATCTCATTGCGTTGCATACCTGCATACTTAGACATTCCATAGTACTAATGCATATTTTATGCTTATGCGATTTCACCATGTAGGGACCGACGCATTTCCACATCTACTTCATCATGGTTAGTTAGACTTGTAAAGATTTTATTTCTGGTGATTCCTCTAGTTTGGGGGTGATATCCATCTTTGAGCTAGCTTGATTATGTTGAGACATTGATACTTTTAATATTTTACTTTTGAGGGTGAGCTCAGGACATTGTATTGGCCTCGTCTCCATCTATGATTTAGAGGTATTATTGGATAATATGATATGTATGTATTATGCGAAAATCTTATATCCATGGTGACTTTCCTTTATCCCCTATCCCATACTTGTTGCTGCTTGTGATATTATTAGCAATGTGGTGAAATTCATAAGTCAATACTTCCCATAGAGTGTATTTCATTACCCCATTTTTCTTAGAATTATTTGTGGTAATTAAATGGTGAAAATTTCTTGTCCTTTTTACTCCATAGAGTATGACCTAAGCCTCTAATCCCTTTAGAACTACTTGATGATGAATGATTTATGTTTTCTTATTAAGGATGTGCTTATGCATTCTATGAAGCTTGTCTGGGGCACCTTCGGATTTGTCATCCGCCATATCACATGTAGCCTTGATAACATTGTTAATTGGGCAAGTTGTTTGATCAAACAATATATTTTTTAACGAAGATATATGCTTTGAAGTTGTGATGCTCCACTTAAACATCTATGTTAACTTGACTTGATACACTGATTTTGTATGAACTTAACTTATGTTATATTTATTATTTGTCTTAACAATTTATGTTTGTCATTGTGCTTACAACTTAGATGAAGGTTCCCAGAAAATAGTATTTCTATTTCTATGAGGTAGTGGTAAGGTCTGCGTACATTATATCCTTCCCAGATCTCACTTATAAGATTTTACTGAGTATATTATTATTGTATTGTGTTGACAACTTATTTTACAGTTTGTGTTAAGTATTTGTGTTACATATGTTGAATAAAGAGATAAAAATAAAGGTATGTCATCCAACACAAAAACAAGTTTATCGACTTCAACCATAAAAACTAGCAAACATAAACACTTATAAATTTACATCAACTCAAAAAAAAAATGTTTTAATACCTATTTTGATCCAACATGAAAATTTTATTAAGGCTACAATGGTTACTCCCTTTCTTCTTCACTTCAATTAGTTTCTTATTGAATTTTTCATCTTCTCAATCTCCTTCACGCTACATTGTTCTTGCAACTGAGTAAATACAAATTGATTTTTTATTTTCATAATTTCTCTATTATTGTAGCCAATTATTTCTTCCATCTCCTTTATCTTTTTCACATTTGCAACAAATAACTTTGAAATAATGAATTTAAATCGTTTGTTTACCACAGTTCCTCCAATATAAATATTTATACTTGTCTGATCCATAGTATGGACAAAATCAAAATCTGCTACTCGAATTATTATCGGACAAATAATTTTTAAAAGGAGCAACAAATCTTAAAAGCATTACACTTCCTCATTTAACATTGGATGATCTTTATCAAAATCTTAAACGTCCTCGTTAGTTTCAAAAAGAATGTTAATTTACTTTAATTAAAATTATTTAATTTTAAAAATTTTTTTTGTTCTTAGTAAAATGATTCTCAACTACACAAATATATAAGAATGATTTTAGGTCATAAGTTTCAAAAGTCTTGTTTTTTCTCTTAAACACCACCAAAAAGTCCTACAATTATGATATAGCTGATCAGTTCCGAAGGAATGGCAGAATCACAGCATCCATTGGGTTGCAACAGGAGAATCGGTCTGCACATAGTATCTCATAATATGCCAAGGCAAAAAATATTACATAAAATAAGACGGAGCAAATACTTATAAAAAGAAGATTCGAAATTATATTAGTTTTTATTTTTATTTTGAGGAAAATAATTATTCCACCAAAAGCACTACGTGGCTAAGACGACAACCATATATATGTAAGACATGTGAGAACCACAGACGTGCCACGCGTCAACCACACCTTCTACGTTCGGTTAGGTGTCATCTCGATTTTATATTTTATTTTATTTATAATGTGGCTGTTATGACTTCAACAGAATAAATTTATTCTCATTTTATTTTATTTTATTTATGTACTATTAATCGAAATTAAAACTTAATATGATTGTGACAACTCATATTTAAGATCGAGCAGATGAAACAAATACTTGTCTGTATTTTTTATTTAGTTAAAAAATAAAAAGACAACAAAAGACATAAAAGTGAAAAAATTCCCACAAGGTAATAGGACTAAAGAGAATTTAAAATGTCTTCAAGTGTTGACTGACAACTCAGTTCGCTGATACTTTGCATCTTAAAGGTATATACCACTCAACCTTAAACCACTCAAAGGAGTTGTGATTTTTTTTATTTTTATTAGAAATTGAATTTTGAATTTTGGATATAAATTAACTTTGTTACTGAGTGCTTTATTTGTTGAAATGATTTTTTTGGCAAACGTTCTAATATAATTGAGTCATAATATTATTTTTATTAGAAATTGAATTTTGAGTTTTGAATATAAATTGACTTTGTTAGCGAGCGCTTTATTTGTTGAGATAATTTTTTTGGCAAACGTTCTAATATAATTGAGTCATAATATAAGTATCAAACGTTGAATGAATATATAAATTATTATTCAATCTTAACTTGATCATTGGTTGTCTCTTCCCTTAGATTAATTAGTAAAATAAAAATAAGTTTTTCTTTCTTATATTTGATTGACTTAATATACGGGAAATGACTTCCATGCATAAAGTGAGAAAACAATTTTCAAAATTCTTTTTCAACCTTACCACGTGATGAAACTCGAAACTTATGATTCGATTCTAACTCGTGATATGACTCTTAGTTCCAATTCAAGATCCGAAATCAAATCGAAACCTGACACCCGGATCATGGTTGAGAGTCGAGTTCTAGATTAAGTCTGGATCTTGGATGTGGGTTGAAGTCGGGTCCCCGAATGAGGTCAAATCTTGAGACTCCAATATTAAGTTGGTCATAAGTCAATTTAGATTATGGTCAAAAGTCAAATTGACAATTGGAATTAGGTCTCTAGCCATGCCGCATGTTGAATCTTTAATCCCACGAGGTCGGGAGTTAGGCCAAAGTTAAGAATCAGAGTTGAGGTCGGTCTTACGTCCTAAGTCTTGTGTTAGAGAAAAAGTTTAGAGTTTGGTTTTAGATCGGGTTTATAGGTTGGGGTATCAAGTCGAGGTCGGGGTCGGGAGTATGATTTCGTTGAAGTCGAAACTCAGATCTTGGATCAGTGTCTTGAGTCAAGGTTTGAATTATTCAGAATCAAATTTCAAAGTTGAGAATTACTTTTAGGTCAGGGTTAGGGTCTCAAGTTGCGGTTGGGGTTGGGAGTATGGTTTTGAATAAATGTCGAAATTCAGATCTTGGATTAATGTCTTGAGTCAAGGTTTAGATTATTGAGAGTCAAACCTCGAATTGAGAGTTAATTTTAGGTTAGGATTGAGGGATGGATCTTATATCGATCCTTGCAATTGTATTAATCCCCCATGTATTAGGATATGAACCATCGTGGTTCTCTAGGATGAAAAGTCATGGTCAAGTCATGAGTCCGTTTTAAATTTATATTGGGATTAGAAATTAGGTTTCAAGTCAGTGTCATAATCAAGAGTTAAGCTTGGATTTTTACTCGCGTTCGAGAGTTAGGAGTCATTTTCTTTGAATTGTAATCGAGAATCAAATTCTAAATTTTAATCAAAATTAAAAATCAAAGTTAGACTGAGGATCGAAAGTCATATTAGATTCTTTTGGCCCTTTTAAATTTGTGTGTGTTATTAAAATGAAAAGCAAAAGAAAGAGGAATAAAGAAGTGTACAGCATGCATAGGTGAGGGGTACATATTCTGGATCCTTCCACATGCGACTCTATCATATCAACTCCCTACCAATTTCATCTGTTTACATCATCACTTATACGTACTCTAAATAAACTAAAAATATATGATAAACATACAAATTTTGTCAAAAAGTTCATTGACTGCTTAATTCACCCCTCTTTTTCCTACCCAAAATTCTAGGGCTTGTGTCTTTTACGAATCACTAATCACTCCTCACTTCTCTCTTCTCTCTCATTCCTCCTACGTACTGGTAAGTTTCTTGATATGGGTAATCCTTATTTTCTTCAATTCTCATGATTTCACCTTTTTTATGAAATGGGTAATTCTTATTTTCTTTAAAAAAACATAATCTTGTGTTTGTACTTTGTTGTTGTTCTCTCTTGGAATTTTCGTTTTTCTTGAAAAGGGCAACTCTAAATTCTTGAAAGTCACAACCTTTATGTGTTTTTGATATGTGAATTGTGTTGGCATCTATGGTTTTTCTGTATTCCTTCTTTGACCAAATGGGTAATTGGAAATTCAGTATCCTGGTGTATTTAGAACATTGGATTGTGTTAGAAGTTGTGGCTTTTAGTTTTTTCTAATCCCTGTCTGTGTGTTAGGCATGTTGGGTGCTTCAATTTGTATAGTTAGAAAACCATAATTGCTTTTTGATAGCTATTGTGCATGAAGAAGCTCTATGTGAAAGCTCCTAGAAGGACAGGAATTCTCGTTCGATTAGACAAGTCTTGAATTTTGAGATGGGGATTTGTTGTGACAAGTGAGACATATGATAATAATATCAATAGGGGCAATTACTTCTTAACTAGTTGCAATCAGTGTTGTCAAAAGCTAAAAGCATAGGAAAGTCCTGAAGCTGGTTAGGGCTTTAATTGCAATTAAAGCGTGTTTATTTAATAATAATACAGGCATTAAAGGGAAATAATTCCATAAACGCACAAGCACAAGCATGTAATGCAAGAAAAAGTAACTAAATAAGTGAAAATATGTCAGTTAAAGCATGTAAAGTAAGTTAAAATCATTTATTCTTGGTTAAGATTTGAAGATTCAGTTTTAATTTTCTAAAATTCAGGTTAGATAAGTAGTCTTGTATTTGTTATTAAAAAAAAATGTCTTTAAATTTCTGTTTCTAATAAATAATTAAATTTGTTCATAATGCTTCTTTCACAATTGATGTCACTCTGTCAAGGTATATAGTCTAGCACCACTATTTTCAAGG
>JAOTQJ010083696.1:0-12426 GCA_025642045.1 Solanum sejunctum
TAACCCTTGATGTTTATCCCTAAATAGTCTCACCTTTCGGTCTCTAGTACTTAGACTAGGTTAAAAACCTCGAATTTCTATTGTAGAAATCTTTTCCTAATTAAAACATCCCTTTCATACATGCAAAGAATAAAGGCTTACCACATTGACTCATCAAGGAAGAAATTAAAATAAAGATTACTACAATATATACGCTAATCAATCCAGAGATTTACCTTATATTCGCCTGTCTCATTGATTTGTCATGGTTCCTATAACCCTAGTTGTGGATTTAGCCTAACATATTAGAGGAATAAAACTCACAATGATACAAGGAATTCATAATAGAATGACTTACCATTAAAGAAACAATGAAGCCACAAGTTACAAGCTTGAATTCGATAAGCAAACCCCCAAAATCTTGTGAATCTCCAAGAAAATAATATTTTTCAATGTTTTCTAGCTCTAACCATCCAAGACTAACTAAAATGAAATAAAATACCTATTTATATATAACGGAAAATTAATCCTAATTATAATAGGAAAAATCTGTTGACATGGACACGGGCCACCATACAACCCATGTGATGGTACATGGTCCGTCAAACGGTCCGTGTAGCTCTCCTCAGCCTCATCTTCACTGCTCCTCTTGTGCTACTACACTCTTGGGCAAATGGCCCGTATGGAATGCGATGTTTCATGAAATAGATCATCTGTCGTTCCCTTGCAATTTTTTGCCCAACTTCTTCCACACGCCAATACTTCACGGACCATGGTTGTTCACATGGTCTGTTTAACGACTCGTCTGGCTCCACTTGAGTTATTTTGCTTGCTTTTTGTGGTATCCTCACCATGTCATATTGATGGTCAACTAAACAACCTGACTGAATCCCAATGGTCCATGGCTCATTCTGTCTCGTGCCACTAGGCCAAAATCATCCAACTTTCGATAGACTACTCCTTCACGTCACTTTGAGAAACACCATAATAATCCGTCTAACATCCCACGGTCTATACTACGTGTCGTAGGACTTGCCTTCACTAACTAGCCAATGCAATCCACCAATTGTGAGGCCACAATGGGCCTCAGGGTCCGTGTGGAGGTACACGATCCGTGTAGGCTCCTGTATACCTATACTTGGGTCCATTTTGGCTCTTCTTTGCACTCTTTTCATCTTTTTTCTTTTATGTTCTCATTTCTTCCATACCTTTGTATTTTTCCTGAAAAACAACAAAAACTAACATCAAAATAACAAGTTTGCTTGAGAACGCGCAAAAATTCTTTGTTTAAAGTGTTATACAAGTCATATTTCTATGACTCATCAACACCCTCAACTTAGAATGATCGCTTGTCCTCGAGTAATAACAACTCAAACAAACAATACATAAACATAACTGTTCACTCACACTATGAATTGCCTCACAAATTTTCAACGCATATGCCTCACTAACAAGTTCAAGAATATGCTTGCACCCCAAATGGACCCACAAAGATTAAGTCAAACATTATGCATGCATCGTTAGTCTACATATGATTGTGAATAAAGTGACCCCAGTTAAGTTAACAATCAACTTATGTAAAAGATAGTGCCCTCACCACAACACAGTACCACACTAAACGTAAGCATGTAAAATAGAGATTGTAATGTAGTCACTCACTCTCAGAAATGACTTTCAGCGGAAACACAGTCCTCGATCATAAACTTGCCCTTATTTTCAATACCTTAACTTTTGAATGGCCTTTTTAGTATCACATTAGGACTTTTATGGCTTGTAACGTAGGCTCGGGCTTGGGTGAGGTATATTTAGGATTAAAGTGACTAAACAGCCTCTCCCAGACACTTGCTTCAACTCAACTATTTGCTTTTGGTTACCAACTTTTGTTGCCCCTATTTTTCCACTTTCTCTAGTATAGGGATTAATTTTTGTGCTAATTCACTCATTTATACTCTTTTGTTTCACTTATTGCTTTGCTCACAGTCACAATCCAATTATTTTTCTCTTTGTTTTATCATTTTATTCTTTGCCACACTTATTTTTCTGCTCTCCCAGCACTAGCCACCCTCAACTTAAGCACTTTCCTGGGGTCGGTTCAAAATATCTTTCTAAAAGAACATGGCCAACATAAGCCACCTTCAACTTAAGCTTTTGCCTTAGGCAGAGGTTCACAAAGTCCTTGGAGAGACCACGGCCAAAACAGAGATCAACAAATAGATGGGGGATGTGAATTTGGATGATTTCAATGAAAATGTCAATTTAGGTTCAATTTTTGGTTTAAAGGGACAATTTCTTTTGGCTGGTCAATTTTTCTTGGCTAAGTGATTATTCAACAACAATGGCCTAAGATCCGCTCCTAATCTAGTCATTCAAGTATTTCAGTAGGACTAACCAGGCAAATTCTATCTCATAAGTGCGTCGACAGATTTATGCAATTATCTCACACACACATGGCACATCTTTTATACTAGTTGGTACTAAATCACATAGGCTTACTTCATTCCTCAAAATACCAACCACATACATGTAATACTTGCCATAACCATGCAAGTTAGCCAGAATGAGATACAAACACATATATGCTTAGCATTTGTAAATATGGAACATCTCAAAGATCAACACAAGGGCTACCCCAGACTTTTGTGACACTTATATTTACACAAATAGAACGACCTAAACATGTCCATTCTACTAGATAATACACTTGAGAGAAAAGAAACATGGCAAGAAAAACTCTCAAGTGGAATTATGCCCCACCCCCTCCAAAAAGATAGTGTAGTGTCATCACTATAACATGCCACACTTAAATGAACAGATAGGGGGATAGAACATACTTAGGATACCCTAGGCGTCAGCAGTGTCTGTGAGATCGAACACCTCTAGGGTATCATCATCAGCATAAGTTGCACCCAGTCCAAAGGTGCTAACATAAGCTCCTTCCCATGCTACCTCTATGGCCAGCTGCTCTCGTTCGGCCCATTCAGCTTCTGCTTGGAGCTGGGCCCTAGCAGCCTTGTGAATCCGCTGATCTTATTCCCTTTGTAGGTCACCGGGAGGACTCTTTTGTTGTCCCCTACTTTTACCCTTGTCTTTCCTTATGGGCTGCTCTGTGGGTGGTGCAGGTGACTCCAATTAGGCTGGTGGAAGTCCCCATATCCCATTTAGAGCCGACACCACAAGTACATTAAACAAGTTCATCCACGACTCAGGAAGCGAGGTCATTGGAGGGGCCTGACACTGTGCAGTCAACTTAGCAATTTGGGCATATATACCATTTACTGTCTGTACCAGATTCTTTATTTCATCTCCATTTATACTCCTAAGCATGTTGTAGAAATAGCCTTTAAATAAACTGACTTAGTTCTGCAACATGGCTACTTGGCTCTTAAGGGCATCGTCACGTTGGTCCACCACCCGCTGTGAATGAGACTAGACGATGTGGGGGATTTGATCAACTATATAATCAATAATAAAATGTGTCTACTTCTAATCCTCTATCAATCTATCAAAAACCTCATAAGCCACGTATGCATACCCTTGCTGCACTAGAGGAAATGCATCACTACCTTTGGGCTGCTCAAAAGTCGTGTCTGATGGTGGGGCGGTGGGGCAGTCTACAAATGGTAGCTATGGAGGTGTAGATGGAAAGTTTGTCAGACCCCCTAGAGAACATGTTCTACTCCTCATGAACAGCTTTTGGACATCCTTGATTAGGGCTATGTTGGCTACACCCTTTGGGGATATTTACTTATCCAAAACATGAGTAGTGGGAATACCAACCTATTTGTATAGGGCAGGAACTAGGAATGGGAAGGACATGCTAGCTCTCTCAGAAAATGCTCGGTCTTGCATCTCCAAAGCAATGATCAACCCACGTTTATTCTAAATCTGTAAATCAGGCATATAATCAGAGAGGTATGCGAATGTTGGAGTGTATTATCATTTCCTATGGGTCTCAGCCTGGCCTGCACCACCAACTACCAAAATTTTGCAGGAAATGTCAATGACGATTTAGCGATAGGATACTTGGGGTCTATAATCCACATTGTCTCCACCCCCTGAATGGCTATTCGCTCTATGATTTATCCCAACAGTGCAGCCCTAGATGATGAATCAGACGTCTGCACCGCATCCATGATCTATATGTGGCTTTCCATATATTGGCTATCTAGAGAAGCTTGGTAGTCTAGGCCAAATAGGAACTGGTTGATGGTGGCTTCTGATATATTCACTCGTGTACCACGCACCGTCACATGTGACCTCAAGTACTTAGTAAGGGCGACTTGTCTCTTCACCTTTCTCAATTGGTTCCCCTCCACCGAGTTCAAGAGGCTAGTGGCATAATTGGAATAGAACTCTTCAACAATGGCAAGCCCGTAGTACCCTGGTGGTTGAGCCATCCAACCAAACAAATATGAATTAAAGGTATCTCTAAAGTTCGGGACACTATCAAGTTGGTCAGTGATTACCCGAACCTCCGAAAGGACTGGCCGCTATTTGAACCCCCCACAACCTTTTGTAAGACCATTAGTGTAGATGTCTTTGGCGCCTGGGATTGTCCACTGACCGCTCAAAATGATAATAAATGCTCGGGCTTTTTTAGAGTCTGTTATCCAGGAGACTGCAAAATGAATGGACTCTTTATACTGTCCCAAAGTTCGACCTTATTTGCCTTCTCTTCAGTATCATGAACCTCAGCATCCAGAGTTTCCCCTAGTCATCCTGGTCTGAAGTGTTCTCCTATTTTGGGGAAACCTCATCCTCCTTAACTTTTGTGGAAGGGCCCCCCCTCTTCAGACTGAGGGGCTCTGCGACAGACTGATCTATGGGCCCATATAGCACAAGAAGAGTGGGGGGAGACATTGCCTCTATAGAGAAATTTGAAGCCACTAGAGGAGTCATCACCTGAGTCACTCCGAGCCTGATTGCTAGATGATACAGTAGGGGAGTCATAGACTCGTGACATAGGCTCGTCCTTATCACTGCATCTGACTAGGCTGCATCATAGACCCATAGTACCTATAATTTCCACAAAAGAATACACGTTGCTAAAAGTTATTACATATACAAGT
Source organism: Solanum sejunctum (assembly GCA_025642045.1). Classification (NCBI taxonomy): domain Eukaryota; kingdom Viridiplantae; phylum Streptophyta; class Magnoliopsida; order Solanales; family Solanaceae; genus Solanum; species Solanum sejunctum. Next base: position 5,049 of record JAOTQJ010083696.1, read on the forward strand.
TGATGCACTAACAGGTACTCACACTTCCCCGAGCTATAAAAGTTACAATAACCCTTAAGAATAGCATCATCTCATCTATCATAGGGCCAATGCACTTAAGAATATATGTAAAATAAAAATTAAAAGCAACCTATGTAAAATAATATAGGTGGAACAAGGTGCACAGGACCCTACACGGCCTGTATAGGGAGACACGGTCCATGTAGGGAGACACACTCTGTGAAAGGGCCCGTCAGAAGGGACTTGGCCAGGAGCAGTGACAGACGGCGCGACATAGTCTGTGAAATGTGCCAATGGCCATGTATGCGGTCGTTCGACCTCCCTTGGAACAATTTTTGGATTATCACGTGCACATACCTACATTCATGTACATTCACCTTACTTAATCATGATTTCATCAACACACTAGCATATATAACTCGATTCCCCCAAAAATCATGTCAATAAGCAACACAAATCCTCACTTCTCATGGTTTGGAGCCTAAGAACTCAACAATGGTAGTTTTCACCACCTCATGAACACCCAATATCATTAATATAAATTATGATGAATTAACCAAGAAAGAAATGATTTATAGTCAAGATCTACACGTGCAAACACCAAACATCTACCATAGAAGATGAAAAATTATGTTCTTACTTGATAAATAGCAAAGGAGATCAAGACTTGCTTGGAAAAAAATTAAGACACACACTTAGATTATGCTACGAATCATGTGATTAACTCACGAATCATCACTTAGAAGATATAAAAATTAGGAGGATTTAAGGCTATAAACGTTAGAGAGAGGGGGGAGAGAGAGAAAGAGGGTCGTGAGAAGTAAAGTTAGAAGAGGAAAATCTTGAAGTGGGTTGTTGGTATCAAAGAAAGGGTATTTAAAATACCTTGGTCAACATAGTTGACCTTTTTCTCTCTCCTCTACGCGGGCAGCCTCATAGCTCATACCACGTGGAATAGTCCATACGGAGCAGCCGTTTCACCCTCTTGTGACAATTTATGACTTACCTAGATTTTGGTTGGTGGTCAGCACCTCCACGGTCATCTTATGGCCCGTAACACATGTCATGGCTATTTCATCGTCTATATGTCTGTACTTGGCGCAATTTCCTTGTGAAATATGGCTGGGCATGTGCACATCCTCCTAATGGCTAACCATATGAGCCATTTAGCCTAACACCGTCAATGTGGACCTATCATATTTTGCCACTTGGCCAAATAAACATGCATGTGTGTTGCCCTTCATCGACGTCACCTCCATAGACGGCCTTATGGGACGTGACATATGTCACAGTCCATTTGGTCAATCGTTGCTCCTCACTTTGCACTGGTTTTGCAATTTTCTAGGGCAAGTGTGCCCACTTCGCATAGAACAGTGAACGGTCTATCTACCTCTAAACGGCCTGTGTAGGTGCACGTGGGGCAAGTAGATTCTTGGCAATTTTATTCTTAAGTCATGTCCTCCCCCATAGATATACTCACGAACTTCCAAATGACACCTGTATTCACCTAAAAGCTAGATCAAAAAGAAGAATTTCATGAAATATTAAATTATTATTTTTTAAATAATAACAATTAAAATGCATGGGTTGCCTTCCATGGAGCGCTTGATTTAACATTCCGACATGACGCATTGTTCTGACTACTAAGACTTCGTCAAGAAGCAAGACCTCAATATTTGAATCCTCTTCTGTTGCACCCATATATTGCTTCACTCGCTAGTCATTTACCTCTAATCGATCCCCTTTTCTGCTTCTAGATCAATTACACCATGGGGAAAACCTTGCTAATCATGTATGGGCCAGACCATCGTGACTTTAGCTTACTTGGGAAGAGTCTCAACCTAAAGTTGTACAGTAGTACCTTATCACTAACACCAAAACTCCATTGGGCAATAAAATTGTCATGCTTGACCTTTATCCTTTGCTTGTACAGTGTTGCACTCTCATATGCATAGAGGCGAAACTCATCCAACTCACTAAGTTGGTCATGTCTCAAGTCAGCAACCTCCTCCCAAGTCAGTTGAGCTTCTTTAAAGCCTAAAGTGCCTTGTTCTCTAACTCTAGGGGCAGATGACAGGCTTTATTAAACACCAAATGATATGGGGACATACCAAGGGGTGTCTTGTAAGCTGACCTGTAAGCCCAAAGTGCATCATCTAGATTTATCGCCCAAAGTGCATCATCAAAAATCTCTACGTTAAGAATAGGGGTCATGGGTAGCTCTTGGAGCTTGGAGATATCACGTTGTCGCTGGCAGTGATCACAACCAAGCACCAATTCATGGGCATCTTTATAGATGGTGGGCTAGTAGTACCCACATTGGAGAATCTTATTCACCGTTCTGGCCCTACCATGATAACCCCTCCCATTGCAGATGAGTGACAGGCCTCCATTATACTTTGCATCTCCTCTTTGGGAATGTACCGCCTGATAACCCCATCAGTATATGTTCTGAACAAGTATGGGTCATCCCAAAAGTACTTACGCACATCAAAAAGTAACTTTTTTATCTGTTGTGTGTTAAGGTCTTCAAGCATAATATCACTCACTAGAAAGTTAGCAAAATTGGCAAACTAAGGAATAAGGTCAACAAAAGATGCCAATACCTGCTCATCGGTAAAGGAATCATAGATGTTCAACCAATACTTCAGTCTTGACTCATCTTCTAATTTGGACAAGTGGTCTACTACTTGGTTCTCTGATCCCTTTTTGTCTGGGACCTCAAAGTAAAACTCTTGCAGCAGGAGAACCTATCTAATTAACTGCGGCTTAGTGTCTTTATTTGCCATGAGCTAGCACAAACCAGCATGGTTCGTGTTCACGATTGATTTGGTTCCCAATAAATATGCCTAGAACTAGTCAAATGCATATACCACATCCAACAATTCTTGCTCAGTCACTGTATAATTTTATTTAAGCATCATTGAGGGTCTTGTTGGGGTAGTATATGGAGTGGAACATCTTATTGCGATTCTTCCCAATCACAACACCCAAATAAATTCTACTTGCATCACACATCGCCTCAAATGGGGTAGTCCAGTCAGGTACAACCACCATAGGGGTGGAAATCAGCTTTTGCTTCAGAGTCTCAATGGCATATTTGCAACTATCATCAAAGTGGAACTTTGCATCCTTCTCCAATAGTTTTCATAAAGGTTGTGCAATCTTGGAAAAGTCTTTGATAAATCATCAATAATAACCTATATGCTCAAGGAAACTCCGGACCCCCTTCATAGATATAGGCCACGGTAGTTTCTCAATCACCTCGATCTTTGCGTTATCCACTTCTATGCCCTTAATAGAAATATTATGGCTAAGGACTATCCCCTCCTTGATCATGAAGTGGCACTTCTCCCAGTTTAGCACCAAATTAGATAGTGTCCTGCTAAGATTCAACAGACATGTATTGAAAGAGTCACCCACTATAGAGAAGTCATCCATAAACAACTTGAGGGTAATAGACATCATACAGCGCTAGAAGGTGGTTGGGGCATTGCATAGCCCAAAGGGTATCTTTCTGAAAGCAAAAGTCCCACAAGGGCAAGTGAAAGTTATATTCTCCTGATCCTTTGGGTTATAGATATCTAATTATAGCCCGAGTACCCATCCAAAAAGCAGTACCACCGTCGACCTGCCAACCTGTCTAACATATGGTCTATGAAAGGCATGGGGAAGTGGTCCTTTAATGTCAATTTATTCAGCTTTTGATAGTCTATGCACACTCGTCATCCAGTCACAGGTCTTAACAGGATCAGCTCATTCTTATCGTTGGTAACCGTAGTCATGGCCCCTTTCTTGGGGACATAATACACTGGATTGAGCCACTTGTTATCAGAAATGAGGTATACCACCCAAGAATCTAGCCACTTGATGATCTTCTTTTTCACCACCTCTTGCTTAGGTGAGTTCAACCTGCGCTGGTGCTCAATACTGGGCATAGAATTATCCTCCATTTTTATTTTGTGTATGCATATCCTAGTAGGAATCCCTATGATATCCGCAATGGTCTAAGCAATAGCTCGCTTGAACTTTTGGAGGACCCCTTATAATGCCTCTACCTAGTTTTCATGAATATCTGCAGCTACAATAACTAGAAGAGTGTTGTCAGTACCAAAAAATACATACCTGAGGTGTTGGGGCAATTCCTTGAGCTCCACAGGTAGAGGCGCCTCTATGGATAGTTTAGCTGGCGGTGTGGACATGTTCTATAGGTCTAAGTCAAACTTTCTTATCACAATTGGCCTAGTTACCCTACCTTGCAAAGCATTCATAGTGTAGGCATACCCACTACAACCATCATCTGGAAAGTTTATCAGCACCACTGCTAGTGATTCTACACTCATTGTTTCCTGAAGTGGGATCTTGAATAGATAATCATCTTCAACATTGAGTATAGATATCACTTCTACCTGTATAGGTCTCTTCATTACAGCGCACACGTTGAACTTCACCTCTTCCGCGTTGACTCTAAAGGTCAGCTCTCCTCACTTCACATTGACTAACGCCCTGCCAGTGGCCAAAAATAGTCTCCCAAGGATGATGGGAACCTCAAAATCCACCTAACAGTCCAAAATAACAAAATCTACCAGAAAAATGAACTGACCCACACAAATCAAAACATCACATAGAATCCTCACAGACCACTTTATCAATTTATTTGCCACTAGTAACCTCATTGTAGTGGGTGTGGGTACTCCTAAGCCCAGTTTCATGTAAACTACTAGCAACATCAAGTTTATGTTGGCACCCACATCACAGAAAGCTCTTGCAAAATCAAATGCTCAGTGGTACACGGGATAGTGAACCTCTCGGATCTTCCTTCTTTTCTACCAAAGATCATGTGGCGATAACACTATTGTGGTGGATATTATTTATTGGCTCGATTGTGGATTTCCTCTTCTTAGTCACTAAGTCCTTTATGAACTTAGCATAGCCCAGCATCTGTTCAAGTGTCTCCACTAGAGGAATGTTCACTGAAATCTCCTTTAGCGTGGACAAGAACTTCTGAAACTTGCCATCTTCAACCTTCTTCTGCAACCTTTGTGGGAATGGTGGTGGTTTCCAAGGAATGGATGGCAGAGGTTAGGTCACTGTTGGTGTCACCTCAGGCTCTTTAGTGACTTGATGCACTATTGGTATTACTTCCTCTCCCTTACTCAAGACATCAACATACTCATCCATAGGGTTAGGCATCTTACTTTTTGCTTCATCCAAACCTACATTAATGGGCACAATAGGGTCAGAGAGTCCCTTATCGCTCCTCATGGTTACTGCCATGCAATGATCATCATTCTTTGGGTTTTGAATAGTGTCGCTCGACAGTGACCCAGCTTTACTCTGGTTTATGGTTGCTGACAATTAACCCATCTACTGCTCTAATTGCTTGATTGATGTGTAATACAAGTTGACCAGTTGTCAAACATTAGACATCTCTACTTTTATATCTCGCATCCCTACCTCTGTGGACTCAACCTTATCAAGTACCTTTGCCATAATTTTTTCTAACTTTGAGTTTCCGCCACAATCATTATGACGCTCATGGTTCCTATTACCATATTTGTTTTTCCAGTTTCCTTGATAGCTTTGATCATGACCATAGTTAAGACCTTGATTACTGGCGTTGTATAGGCGGTAACCCTCCTGGTTGCCTAAGAAGTTTGCCTCTTTGTCAAAGTTATATCCTTGATCATTGTACCTAGGAATTGTATCTACAGCTTTTACAATTTCTGCTCCTCCTAAGAAATGCTTTGCCAGCAAATCCAGTTGGGTATTCATCTATGCCATGTCTTGATCCCGTTCCTCCTCCTTTCGTCGCTACTCCTCCATCATCTCAAAGTTGAGACTTGAACAGTCTTCATCTTTTGTGTACCATGCTCTGTTGTTCTTGGCTACCTGATCTAAGATCATCACGATGTCTAAGAAAGTCCTATACATGTATGACACCCCACAAGCAGCATCAACGATTAGCTTAGTCACAAAATTTCAAGACCTATAAAAGACTTTCTTCAAATACTCATTCGTGAGGAGATGATCAGGGCACTGCTTAAAATTATTCCTGAATCTCTCCCAAGTCACATGTAGTGCTTCAGTTGACCGTTGCTTGTCCAAGCCAATGTCATCTCTGATTTTGTGTTGTTTTGATGCAGGGAAGAATCTCTTGAAAAATGCCTCCATTAACTCTCCCCAAAAGAATATGAAATCATATGGAAGCTTATTCAGCCACTTAGTTACCGCACCAGAAAGTGACAATAGGAATAATCGCAACCTAATCCCTTGCTGACTGACCCCAAGAATCTCAGATTGTTGGCATGTTGCTAGCAACTTCAGGATGTGCTGATTTGCATCCTCATTTGTTGCTCTGTTGAACAACCCTTTCAACTGTAGCATCTGCAGCATAGTGGTAGTGATAATGAACTTAACACCCGCGGGCAGTGGGGGAAGTACAATTGGCGTAGTGGTCCCAGCACCCTTATTATCATCATTCATAGTGTGGGGTGGCTAAGGCACTTGGGGTCTCACACAGTGCAACGACACCTATCTAAGTGGTGATACCGGTGGCACATCATTTCCAGCATTTTCATCATCACCTAGACCGTTGTTACCACCACCTGCAGGGATTAACACCAATTGTCTCTATCTAACTGCTTTATGTTCTTGGGCATTCATTTTGTGGATTAATTTAGTAAGCTTAGGCTCATAGGGAACAAGTTCTTCACCCTCGCTGCGGGTGTTTGGCATGCAACACTGGCTCCCTACCAAGAAGCAAAAACACAAAACAAAAGTAAAATTAGGGACTAGTATTACAAACTGAAAATAAAAATTAATATAATATTACTTCATTGTATTCCCCAGCAACGGCACCAAAATTTGATATGCCCAAATTTACACTCCAAACTGAATAATAAAGTGGTCATTGATCAAATGTATAACTCAACAAGAGTTAAGGTCGATCCCACAGGGAATGCATGAGAATATATCTATTAGCTTCATTTTCAGATGTAATAGCTATTCCCAAAACAAAAGTACATAAAGTAAATATAGGGTATTTAGTTTTCAAACTAATTAACTAAAGAAAGCAATTAATGAGTGCAAGAACAACTAGATTTCAATCAATTTATGTAAGGCTAGGATTGTGTTCCCCATGACATCTAGTGCGATAGCCGAATCTAGTGGTAAGCTCATTTATGATTATGTATATAAGATCTAACAAGTTATGTAACATTTAATTTAATTTTTGATCCCTCCTAAATGCATATCATTCATCACTTTTTGGTCTCAGAACATCTAAGTACTAACCCTTGTTGTTTATCTCAGAATACTCTCACCTTTCAGTCTCAAGTACTTAGACTAGGTTAAAAACCTCGAATTTCTATCATAG
>JAOTQJ010083717.1:0-12423 GCA_025642045.1 Solanum sejunctum
CAGAGGTTGCAAAAGAAGGTTAAAGATGGCAAGTTTCAGAAATTGTTGTCTATGTTGAAGGAGATATTTGTGAACATCCCTCTAGTGGAGGCACTTGAGGAGATGCTAGGCTATTATAAGTTCATAAAAGACTTAGTAGCTAAGAAAAGGATAGTCACAATCGAGCTGGCAAACAACCTTCATCACTGTAGCGTGATTGCTACAAAATCTCTTGTTGAGAAGAAGGAAGCTCCGAGAGCTTTCACTATCCCTGTACTATTGGAGCCTATGAAGTTGTAAGAAGTGTATTAAGGCTGATTTGGTGAAGGTTAAGTATGTCAGAAGGTGGATTAAACCTACATCCACCATAGAGATCCATAGCTTTATGGGTTTGGCTAGTTATTATTGGCAGTTTGTTTAGGGTTTCTACTTTTATAGTGGCTTCATTGACTAGACTTACTCAAAAAAATATGTTGATTTTACTGTGTATTTTGATGCATATCTGGTTGGGTTAGGAGCTGTTTTGATGCAAAAAGGGAAGGTGATTTCCTATGCCTCAAGGCAATGGAAGACTTATGAGAAAAATTATCCTACTCATGACCTTGAGTTCGTAGTGGTTATTATTTTTTTAAAGTTATGGTGGCACTATTTATATATGGTTCAGTGTGAGATATTTACCGATCATCATAGCTTACAGTAGATATTCAACTAAAAAGATTATAGAGGAGGTTGAATAAGCTTTTAAAAGATTGTGACTTGACTATCCTATACCATCCCAGAAAGGCTAATGTAGTGGCCAATGCCTTAAGTGGGAAGATTTCTAGTATGGGTAGCCTTGTAGTCATCTTAGCGGAGGAGCGACCCCTAGCTAGATATGTCTAGAGATTGGCCAATGGGTTAGTGAGATTCCAACTTTCTAATAATGGTAGCGTACTAGCATTCTTCGAGGCAAGATTTTCTTAGATGGATCAAATCCATGAGAGATAGTTTGAGTATAAACATTGTGTCTCATTTAAGACAAGGTGACTAAAAGTAAGGACGAGGCTACGTTTGATGTAAATGGTGTTTTACGGATTAGGAGATGGATTCATGTGCCTAAGGTAGGTGACTTGATCAAGTTGATACTAGAGGAGTGTCATTGTGCTAAATATTCCATCCACTTGGGAGCAACTAAGATGTACCATGATTTGAGTCAACACTATTGGTGGCGTGGTATGAAAAGAACATCGCGAAGTTATGTCTAAGTTCTTGGAATGCCAACAGGTCAATTATGAGCACCAAAGCCCTGGAACTGAGTTTTAGAGGAAGCTCATTCCTACATGAAAGGGGGAGAAAATCATGATGGATTTTATGGTGGGTTTACCTATAACTATGAGTGGTTATGACTCTATTTAGGCTACTGTGGATCGCTTGACCTAAGTCAACTCACTTCATTCTGGTCAAGGTCAAGTACACAGTGAAGGAGTTATCTCATCTATTAAAAGGCTTCATAGAATACCTGTTTCCATTGTGTCTGATCGAGGTTCTTTATTCACTCCTCACTTCTGGAAGGGCCTATAACATAGGTTGCCCACTCAATTAGACTTGAGTACAATATTTTATCCTTACACAGAAGGGTAGTCTAAGTGGACTATTCAGGTGCTAGAGGATATGCTCCGAGCATGTCTTGTTCACTTTGGGGCCAGGTGGGACTAACATTTTCCTTTAGTAGAGTTTGCTTATAATAACATCTATCATTTTAGCAATCAAATGGTTCTTTTTGTTGCCTTGTTTGACCGGAGATATAGACCATCCATAAGCGCATTTGATTTCATTATGGTTGATGACCTCAATACTGATTTGCATAGAGATGGCATGGAGTAGGTTTATTTGATTCAAAATAGGTCAATGACAACCCATTGCCGCTACAAGAGTTATGTTGATAGGAGAGTTTGATCTTTTAGAGACAATGGAGGTGATCAGGTATGGTTGAGGATTTCACCCATGAAGTGTATCATGAGGTTTGAGAAGAAGGGCTAGCTCACCCTTAGGTATATTAGCCCTTTTCAGATTCTAGAGCGAGTGAAAGAGGTTGCCTATAAACTTGCTTTGCCACCTAGTCTATCTTTTATGCATCTGATCTTCCATATCTCCATGTTATGGTGTTACATTCTGGATAAGTCCCCTTGATTCAGTGGCGTTAGGCCTAGACTTGATCTATGAAGAGGATCTAGGGTAGCCATTTTGGACATTCAAGTTAGAAAGTTGAGGACCAGGGAGATAACTTCAACATAGGTTCCATGGTGGCATCAGCCCATAAGAGAGGCTACTTAGGAGATAGAGTCATAAATGAATCAACTACCCTCATCATTTTGAGACTTTAGGTATGTTCCTTGCTTTTTGTTTAATGACAAATATGATTTTTAGTGTAGGATGAAATAATGACCCTGAACGTCATCTTTGGCATTACTGATAGAATTACCATTTTCAACTCCTGATAACTTCCCTGAGTCATGTCTGAAAGGTTTTGATAGCCGACTTTTAATAATCTTATAAAAAGTTGAGTTTTTGCTGAAGAAGTGAGTTTTGAAGGCTTCAGATATCAAATTTTGAGTTTCTAACTCATCTAGAGATTGGAGTCTCAAAACAAAATTCTGTCAATTCCATTACTTTTCAAAATATACAAATTGGTCTAGAAAAGTTTTCAGAATTAGTTTTTGCAGTTGTCACATGAATTTTAGATTCGAATTTGAAAATTGAGTCAATGTTTAACCTAAGTGTGACTTTAATCAACATTAAGTTTTGGTGCTCATATTGAATTTATGATGGTTCCATTGGTTCTGGGGTTGAGTTTAGTGCTAGGATATGCTTTTGTAATAATTTTTAGGTGTTCTAGAAGCAGTTTGGTATTTCAAGTGGCCTAAACTAGTTTAGTTATAACATATTGGATTTTAGATCAAGGAGACCTCAGATTCAAGTTTTGATGATTCTATTGAGTCTAAAATGTCAAACTTAGTAAGGTAGTATATATGATTTATCTATATCAAATTTTGAGAGAATTTTGATGGTCCATTTCGTGATTTATATATTGTCAAATTGCTGATATCTAGTGCTTGAAGCCTATAGCTTCCTGTTCATGGCCTTTCATCTGTATTTGTAGATTATTGGCTTGCAAATCTCCACGTGTGCGGAAGAGTGCTTCGCATTTGTAGAGTGTTAGTTCATACCGACCTTCGCATTTGCGAAATATTAGTTGTTTTGTGCTCCACATTTGCATAGGTGATGACTGCGTTCGCAGAGAGTTAGAAAACCTCTGAATATTATTTAATTTAAAACAACGGTTTTTTATAAAAGATCCTTAATTTTCAACTTTTCAAGCTCCATTAGGTGAATATTTCATGGAACTTTTGAGGAAAATGAATTGGGTAAGTTATTTTCAACCCTTTCCTTCAATTTTCATTGATTAAATTATGTTCTTAACATTAAAATTGGAGATTTTAATTGAAAATTTTGGGGGTTTCATGAACTTAGCTTGCGAAATAAAATTGGTGATTTTGAGCTCCTCTTGACTTATGTTTCAAATTGATTTACGCCATTATATTCCTAAAACCCTCAAGGATCATTTTATGTAAACATTTTTAGATTTTTGGCTCATTTGCTGGCAATGATGTTTTGGGTGATTTTTCCCTTTTCTCCGGCTTTCTTGATTTTAGTATCATTCATCTTGAAATGTGATCGTATACGTATTCTTGAATAGATTGTGGTGTGTTGGATTCAATGTAGAACAGAAAACCTTCCTCATTGAATTGATTTTTGTCTAATTCAAAGCAAATGGACTCTAAAACTTGTTGAGTTTAATTGAACTTGATATTTTTGGTTCTTTGTATAATTGGAGAGTAGTGAACCGCTTTAGCGGATATGATTGATCCATGGAGATGTTGATGTGATAGTATATATAAATTGGCTCTTCAACTGATGTGTACTTGTTGCAATAAAGGCTCTTAAGTTGATTATGTGAATTGAGCTTATAATACCAGATATTGAAATGTAGAAGTTGTTCTATTCGACCTTATTGTTGGGCTTTGATTTTTGATATGTGAAAATGTCTATTAAAGTACTTTATATGTAACATTGAGCTAGTTGTGTACCCTAGTATTGGTTGTGATTACTGAAATGAATACTTGTGAAATGTGGATCAAATGGAGAATAATGCTAAGCTGTGACGATATAGCGGTGGTTGAGAACTTGAGTCATGATATAATGTGTTTATCATGTGATTCTATTAATGATGTTTCAATTGTCTGAACATTTGATTACTAAAATAAATGCCTTATGTCGACATCGTGTATATTCTAATGCTTATAAGAGTGTTTATTGTATTTTGATGAGATATACTTGCTGGATGTCCTAGTGATGATGAAAAGCCAAAGGAAAATGGTCCGAACTAGAAAGACAAAAGAAAAGAAAAGTCAAAGAAAAATGGTTCCAGCTAGATATGAAAGTAAATAGCGAAGAAAATGGTTCTGATGGATATATGTCCCATGTGTGGCCCTCATAAGTTTCAGATCGAGTATATCACAGGATATGTATTGTAAAATAGACATTTGCATCACCATTATTTGACATTGCATCATGTGACTTACCTATCATGGCATTCCATCTTCTTTTATTTCTTTTCTTATTTAAATGTGGTAATTGATGTTAAGTGTGATATATTAAATGACCCTATTGCTTTATGTTTTTTGAGATTGAATGGTTGTGATTGTACACTATCTAAATTGTGTATGCTGGTCTTTTCTGTGTACAGATTAAAAGTTGTGGAGGTATATGTTTGGGATAGAAGAAGTATTTAATTCTTTATTCTCTAACTGCACTTGGGTACTTTTGATACTCACTTAGATTTTCTACACATGTGTGCAAGTTTTGAGCCTAAATCCAGTAGACACTCCTATACTTTCTATGACAAATTGAGAGGTAATTGCTTGTTGGTCCTACCTACTCTTAAAATTGTGAACTTTTTATAAGTTTTATTCTATTTGAGACACAAATACTATTCATACTTGTATTATTTCTTTCAAATTCTGCTGTAATACTACCTATATTGTGTGTACTGGCCTTTCCTGCATGCAAGTTTGTAGTTGTGGAGGTACGTGGTTGGGATGAAAGAAGTACTTAGTTGTTTATTCTCTACCTATATTTAGGACATCTTGTTAGACACTTTTGGTACTCCTTATTTTATACATGTGTGTGTAGGTTGTGAGCCCAGATTTATTTGGCATTCCTATTCTTCATCAGGACCGAGATTGCGACAAATTGAGAAGTAGTTTCTTATTGGTCCATCATATTGTCAAAACTGACGAACTTTTTTATTAGTTTTGTTGTATTTGAAACATAAATACTATTTAAACTTTCATTATTTCTTTCAAATTCTATTGTAATAGAGGCTTGTACATGTGACGACAGTTCTGAGATGATTTTAGATTTGATTATGTCCCTTATGCCTTAATTTGTTGTCTTTTAGATTGTATTGCTCTTTTAACTTTCACAGTATTTTGTTATTATCTGTTTAGGCTGACTTGTCTCAATGGGTTAAAAGCAAGTTGCATTATATCCGATTTTGGATCATGACAATTCACTTGACAATAACTATTGTCATCATTTTATGTTTTAAAGTTATTTTGTGGATTCAATGTCTAAGTTAGATATTGAAGTTATTTTGGACTGTAATTTGACTTTAGTCATTATTCAAAGTTCAGACACTCGAAACAAAATTTTGATAATTCCTTTAGATTCAAGAGATAATTGTAGTCCTAGTAAGAGTTTCGACTCAAGAAGACCTTTAATCTTTGTTTTGGTGATTTGAGTCTAGAACATTAAATTTAGTAGCATACCATATACAATTTATGTGTATGGGATTCTAAATAAATTTCAAAGTTTGATTAGGAGTTTTTGTATTGATTGAGTAATTTGTTGTTTCCTGGGGTTGTACTTCTCTTAAGCAGTGCCTGGTAGATTTAGCAATCTAAAATGCCCCAGAAAGGTGCCTCGAAAATGCCCATAATCATAATTTTTTTCTGTCTCAAAATTTATGCATGATATCGAAAATTCAATTTTATATTCTTGACGGGGAAAAATTGAGTGAAAAATAGGTATAGCCCCGATTTTAGAGGATCCATAGCAAAATTTTATTTTTGCCAACTTTTGAATTTTCAGTGACTGTCTACGATGGCTGTGCGATGCGGACTTGTAGTGGAGAAGTGTTATGAATTCCTTCATTTTTCTATCTCGGCCTTAAAGTATTGGGTTCTTGGACCCATGCCCTTTTATGCGTAAAAACACCTATAATTAGCCATTTTTCAACTCTATATCACTCAAAACACTCTCAAAACCCTCTCTAACACTTGACCAAATATTTCACCCAAATTCAAGTGTCTCAAGCTTAATTTTGGATCTCAAGAACTTCATTCAAGTTTTAAGTTCTCATCCAAATATACATCAAGGAAATCCCAATTTGAGGTATGTGGATTTCAACCATTTGGTCCTTTTACCCATGGTGCCCAACCTTCGTTTTTATGAAGATTGCATATTTCCAAGTTGTGTTACTTATGGGTATTACTTATTATGAATTATGATTACAAATTAAGTTGGGGTTTTGTGAAATGTTGATTAGAATCACATTTCTACCTATTTCAAGCTTATATTAATAGATGGTTTGTCTATTGTGACTATGCATGTTTTAGACTATGAAACTATGATCTATTATGAGATTTAATGAAGGATTTAAAGGTATCTTACATGAGGTTTTACTATTTGTTGGTGGGTTGATTTACATGAAGTTTTGTCATATCATTTCACTCTTGAATTGTATAATTTTGAACTAGCATTATACACCTACCAAGTATTTGATAAAATGTTTTAACAAGGATTCTTAAGCTATTGATGATCTATTGCATAGGTTATGAATCCAGTGATTATATAATGACTAAGGGATTGTATGTATGTTTTGAATTCATGAAAGTACCTATAGTTTTGCAAGTTAACCATACATTGTTGGGGGGTGGCATGCCCAGCACCTTGTTGAGGAGGTGTCAATCCTCAATCACCTTGTTGGGGGGTGGCATGCCGGTACTACCATATTAAGGGGTATGTACCTCAATCACCTTGTTAGGGGATGGCATGCCCGTACTACCACATTGAGGGGTAAGAACCTCAATCACCTTGTCTAGCCTGGCATGCCCGTACTACCATGTTGAGGGGTATATGCCTCAATCACGTTGTTAGGGAATGGCATGCCTTGGAGTTCAAGTGATAATTTGCTTGGGCTATGTTGATATGATCTCTTCCTAGACATGTAATCTATATTTTCAAGTGATATGATTTAAAAACATGTTTTACTTAAAGCATTGATCATGCATGCCATATTAATATTATAGTTATCTATTGCCTATTACTTATTACTATACATCTTGAGTATATTGGCTTATGTCTTGTTGCATTGCATCCTACATACTTAGTACATTCGGATGTACTAATGCATACTCTATGCATACATGATATTACCATGTAGGAACCGTAGCACCTCATGATTATCCTCCACATGGCTAGTTTTGGCATCTTGAAGATAAGCTTTTGGTGAGTCCTCAAGTTCAAGGACACTAGCTATGCTACTCTTGCCTATGTTATTTCTCTAATTTGGACTTTTGGTACTATGAGGGTGAGGTCGGAAAGTGTATTGGCCCTCACCTAATCTATGTTTAAAGGTGATGTTGAAACACTTGATGTATCTATGCTTTGAGATTGACTCTTGAGTATTTTATGATTATCCAAGACTCCTAGTAGTCCCTATATCCTTATTTATGTCTCTTGTTGTTGATGTTTTGGTTCCACGACTAAGGGTGTATCATTGATATGCTAAGAGTCTTGTTTCGGGTTCCTTTGGGTTTCCCATTCACCATGTCACATCTAGGCCCTAGGCTTGGGTCATGACAAACTTGGTATCGGAGCATTAGGTTGTTAATGGCCCTTGGAATCCAACACACTGCATTGTTTAGAGTTTTGTTCATGGTTGTGAAGTGCACCACAACTATGAGTGAGAGGCTACGAGGCATTTTAGGAAATGTTTCCCTTTTTCATGATTTATGTCGTGCTTTAGGTATGGTTAGGCTTTTTGCTCTAACTAATATTCTTTGCTATTTTAGATCATGCCAATTATAAGAGAGAGAAGAGCCCATACTCTCGAGGAACAACCAGCCCCTCCCGCTCCTCAAGCTCCGCATGATTAGGGAGTTTCCCATGAAGAGTTCCGGGATGCTATTATCATGTTGGCCCATGCCATGACTAATTAATAATCAAATAGGCCCAAGCCCCTCATGCTCTTACTCTGGCATCTAGGGTGAGAAATTTTATAAGAATGAACCCACCAGAGTTCCATGGGTCTAAAGTGCATGAGAATCCTCAAGAGTTTATTGATGAGGTTTATAAAGTGTTGTCTATTTTGAGGGTTAACTTAGAAGAGAAAGCAAAGTTGGCGACCTACCAACTCAAATGGGTGGCCCAAATTTGGTTCACCCATTGGTAGGTGGAGAGTGGGAATAACAATGTCATCCTTTGGGAAGAATTCAAGGCTACATTTCTCAACCGGTTCTTCCCTCTTGAGCTAAGGGAGGCCACTGATGGAATTTATAAACCTCAAGCAAGGATCTATGAGTATGAGGGTATATTCCATCAATTTCAACCAACTCTCAAAGTATGTTCCACAATTGGTTGCCGAGCTGAGGTCTAGGATGACCAAATTTGTGTTGAGTGTATCCGACTTTGTCAATGAAGAATGTTGTATTGTCGTGTTGATAGGTGATATGGATTTGTCCCGCCTCATGACATATGTTGAATAACTAGAGGGGGAAAAGTTGATAAAGAGAAGAAGTGGTGAAGCCAAGAGGGCACTTCTTGAGGGTGGATTTCAAAATTCCAAGTGTGGCTAGTTTCCACGAGGCCCCAAGTTCCAAGGCCAAGGGTCTTCTAATATTCATAATAGGAGATTTGGTAATAACAACCCTATGCGCCAAAGGTGTGGTAGGATCCATAATGGCCCATATATGAGAAACTCTAATGCTTGTTATGGTTTTGGTGAGGTGGGCTATAAGATGATTATTGTCCTCGCAATCCAAACAACGGTAGAGATGGTCGTCCACAAGGACAAGGTGCAAATGCGGGTGCAAAGGGATGTGGAGGCCGCGGGCCACCCCAAGGCAAAATAGGTTCTATGCTCTTCAATGGAGACAAGGGAAAAATAAGTCCCCTTGGGGGGCACTAGTGTTATTTGTGAAGAAAAATGATGACTCTCTTAGACTGTGCATTAATTGCCAACATAAGTACTCTTTACCAAGGATTTATGACCATTTTGATCAAATTTAAGGGGCTTGCCACTTCTCTAAGATTGTTCTTCGATCAGGGTATCACCAAGTGAAAGTAAGGGAGTGTGACAATCCCAAGATGGCTTTCTGGACTAGATATAGTTACTTTAAGTTTATGGTCATGTCCTTGGGTTGACTAATGCATGAGCTATATTCATGGATCTTATGAATAGTTACTTTAAACCCTACCTTGACTTATTTGTGGTGGTTTTTGTTGATTCTATCTTGATCTATTCCCATAGTAAGAAGGAGCATGTTGATCACTTCAAGGTGGTATTGCAAATCTTGAGGGAGGAGACGTTCTATGCTAAATATGAAAAATATGACTTTTGGTTAAAAAAAGTTGCATTATTGGGACTTGTTATGTTGGGTGATGGTATTAAGGTTGATCCTAAGAAGACGGAGGTGATTAAAATTAGCCTAGACCTTTGACTCCATAGGACATTAGAAGTTTCTTGGGTTTGGCGGATTATTACCGGAGGTTTGTAAATGGGTACTCTTCTATTGCTTCCCCTATGACTAAGTTGACCAGAAAGAAGGAAAATTTTATGTGGACCTATGAGTTTGAAAAGAGTTTCCAAACTTTGAAAAATAAGCTTGTCTCTACTTCTATCTTGTCTCTACCGAAAGGGTTGGAAGGGTTTATTGTATATTGTGATGCCTCAAGAATTGGTTTGGGGTGTCTTTTGATGCAAGGTGGCAAAGTAATAGCATATGCCTCTAGGTAACTTAAGGTGTATGAGAAGAATTATCCCACTGATGATCTTGAATTACTGCCTTGGGTATTTGCTTTGAAAATTTGGCATGATTAATTGTATGGGGTTCATGTTGATGTATTTACCGATCATAAGAGTTTTCAATATGTGTTCACCCAAAATATCTCAATTTGAGACAAATAAGACGGTTAAAGCTTTTTAAAGACTATGATATGAGTGTGCATTATCAACCCGACAAAGTTAATATTGTGGCTGATACTTTAAGTAGGGTGTCTATGGCAGTCTAGCTCATGTTAATGATAGTGGCAAGGAGGTGGCTAGGGAGGTCTATCGATTGTCTAGGTTGGTGGTTAGGTTGGATGAACTTGACAATGGTGGTGTAGTGGTTGTTGATGGTTCTAAGTCTTCCTTAATTGAAGAGGTAAAGGCAAAGAACGATCTTGACCTCGCCTTGTTAGAATTGAAGTCCTTGGTAAGAGATGGTAAAGTGGAAGTTTTCGGCCAAGGGGGAGATGGTTCCCTTAGTTACCAAGGTAGATTGTGTGTGCCTAGTGTCGATGGCTTGAGAAAGTAGATTCTATATGAGGCTCATAATTCTTCCTATTCTATTCACCCCATTCTATAAAGATGCATAGAGACATAAGGAAAGTGTATTGGCGGAGTGGTATGAAGAAAGACATTGCCAAGTTCATATCTGGATGTCACAATTGCCAACTAGTGAAGTCCAAACATCAAAGGCCGTGTGACCTAGCCCAAGATATAGAATTTTCTACTTGGAAGTGGGAGGAAATAAATATGGACTTTGTGGTTGAGTTTCCTAACACTAGAAAGCATTTTAACTCTATTTGGGTTGTGGTTAATAAAATGACAAATTTGGCTCACTTCTTACTAGTCAAGACTACTTATGGTACCAAAGATTATGCTAAGTTATATATACATGAGTTGGTTAGATTGCACATAGTGCCTTTGTCTATCATTTTGGATCATGGTGCTCAATTTACTTCTCACTTTTGGAGGTCTTTTCAAGGAGGTCTTGGTACCAAGGTAAAGCATAGCACGACTTTTTCACCCCCAAATGGATGGCCAAGCAGAGAGAACTATCCAAACTCTTAAGGACATGCTTAGTACTTGTGTTTTGGAGTTTAAGGATAGTTGGGATGATCATCTTCCACTCATTGAATTTTACTACAGCAATTGTTATCACTCAAGCAATGGTATGGCTCCTTCTGAAGTTGTTTGTCATAGGCATTATAGATCACCGGTTGGGTGGTTTGAAGTGGGGGAAATAACTTTGCTAGGACCAGATTCAGTCATGGAAGCCTTGGATAAGGTAAGGTTGATTAGGGAGAGATTGAAAATAGCCAAAAGTAGACTAAAGTCCTATTCTGATATGAGGAGAAGGGATCTTAAATTTAAGGTTGGTGATTGGTGAAACAACCCCCCCAAAAGAGTGCCTGAAAACGTGCCTTAAAAAGTTCACAAAATCATAATTTTTATGTATCTCAAAATCCATGTACGATATCAAAAATTCAACTTTATATTCTTGATCAGGGGTATAAATTGAGTGGAAAATAGGTCTAAGCCTGATTTAATAGTAAACGATTAGCAATTTCAATTTTCATAATTTTCCTTATCTTTAATTGATCTGCGACATTGCTGCAACGCATAGTTGTCGTAGTCATGAGTTAATTTTGCCTCTGCGACAAGTTTATGGACCATACGTGGACCTATATATACTATTGCAAGTGATTTTATCTCAATCCAAGGCTTTTGGGTCTTGGGCTTATGTGTTCCCATGTGTGAAAATACCTATACTTAGCCACATTTCACCCTCATGTCATTCAAGGCATTCCTAAATACTCTCTCAAACACAGATAATTTTTCATCTCCAAATTGCAAGTTTCAAAACTCATCCGGATCTTAAGATTATCATTTAACCTTCAAGTCTCCATTTCCAATCTTCTTTAATGATTCTCCAAATCCTAGGTATGTGGGTTTCTTTCATGGATTTCTTTCACCCATGATACCTAAGCTCTTTTTCACCTAAAATTGCATGATTTAAAGTTGATCCACTCATGGATCTTAGCTATTATGAATTTCACTGTACACTATATAGTAGTTTCATGAAATCATAGTTGTTTTAGCATGTTTTGAGCTATGAATCTAAGATCTTTTATGAGATTTGACAAAGGTGTTGATGTATATTGCTTGAGGTTGTTACCAAGTATCTATTGACGATTTTACATTGAATTTTCTAGCATGATTTCACTCTTGAATTGCATGCTTTTACATTAGCACTACATATTGTCAAGTGTTTGATAAAATGTCTGGATTAG